>CM031240.1:829483020-829563426 GCA_018340775.1 Taxus wallichiana var. yunnanensis
GAAGAGCATACATGATCCTAGCCTCACATATGAAAATGCAAAATTCATCAACTTATCCAAATAAATTAGCACAAAGAATGATCAAATATATCTCCTGCCCAATCAAGAGTTAGCTCTAAAAAACCTCCAAGAAATGTTAGAAGCACTCAAGTTAAAACCATGAAAACCCCTAAAACATAGCCAAACTTTAACTAATCACACCTACACAGCCCTTAAAACATATACACGGACCTAACGGTGGATACACGGCCCTAATAGTGGATATGCGGCCCTAACAATGGATACATGGATCGATAAAAATTGTGAAAATTCAATGTGTATGCGGCGGTGAAGCACCAACACGGCCCAAATAGTATGACGCAGCCCCTAGGATGTATACGTAGCTCTGATAAGATTGGTGAAAGATATAATATAGAGATGTACATACGAAGAAAGTGAAATGCCTACGCAGCTTGGGAAGTACTTACACGGTAGGGAGGTAGAGGAAAAACTAAGTCAACATGTACGCGGCTAGTGAAGCACCTACATGGCACAGACAACACCTACACAACCTAAAAAACATGTCACGGGGCCTAGATAGCATATAAGTGGCCCTTTCAACACTTACGCAGCCCACTCAATGCATACACACCACACCTGGAAATGACATCAAAAGTACGGTGGATTGATGCAAGCAATCTCAAAAAGGTCAATTTTTTTCCTAATTTAGCTCAAAATTAATGACAACCATCAAAATTAAACCTACAAAAGAGACTCAACACATGTAAATTTAGCAAAATACCTAAGCAATTTTTTACGATTTGTCATCACACCAAAAGCTTGAACTTATAGTGTAGAGGATCTCATCGTGTTAACTAGCTACTATGCTAACACACCCCCACACGATAGAGCCGGATGCAACCATGTGAGCACTGGGCCCACCATGTATTCACCCAATTAGGCCCAACGACATTAGGAGGCAACGACACTAGGACTTCCCGAGAGGTCACACATCCCAAGATTACTCCAGGTGAGGTGCCGACGCGCTTAACTGCTCCGGCTCTGATACCATGTTACGATTTGCCATCACACCAAAAGCTCGAACTAATGGTGGAGAGGGATCGATTATGTTAATCAACTGCTACACTAACACACCCCACACGATGGAGCCGAGACGCAACCACATGAGCCTTGGGCCCACTATGTATTCACCAAATTAGACCCAACAACATTAGGAGGCAACGACAAGGGACTTCAGGAGGTCACCATCCCAGATCTTACTCCGGGTTGAGTGCGCTTAACTTCCTTACTCGATACCATATACGATTTTCCATCACACCAAAATCTTCAACTAGTAGTGGAGAAGGTGTTAGGTTGTGGAGCTTTGTTTTCATGTGTGAAAGTGTTAAAGACTGCACACTAAGAGTATCTGTACACTTTTCATGTATCCTCGCCGGGGGTTCGAAGCGAGATCCCAAAAAAATTTAGGATTAAAATTTTTGGCCTCGAAAAAAAAATGCACCCGACATATTAGGAAATGTGCTTTTCTCATATAAGTAGTTTTTTTGACCCATAGGTTTATGGGATGGGTTTTGCCCATGGTTTTGATACCCACGGTTTTGTAAAATTGCTTAGCGGTTTGTCTATTTATATGGTCTTATGCATATGATAGAGGTACAAGCAAATGTATTCAGAGATGTGTTTTGAATTCGGTTGTGAATTTTGTAGAGTTTGTTGAGCATAGCTCCAAATGGATTAGGGTATTGTATTGAGAGAGCGGTGGCTTGTAATAAAATCTGAGCAAGTGATTCTTGGTGGGACGTAGCCCAAATTGGGTGATCCACATTAAATATATTGTCTCTTTGTGTTGTGTTATTTTATTCGCAATTTTATTTGAGATATGTAATAAGTTCGCATATTAGTTTCTCATGTTGTGATTCTATGAGGGATTATTCCACACATTTTATCTCTTATTTCCTAACAATTGGTATCATATCACGGTTTGGTTTCTTTGAAGTGTTGAATCGCAGGGAAAGTTTTTAGCTTGAGTGGGAGCTATGGCAGATGATGGAAGATCTAGGGTTGATAAATTCAACGGGCAGAATTTCAGTCTTTGGAAGATGCAGATGGAAGATTACCTTTATCAGAAGGATCTTTATATTCTGTTGTCTGAGAAGGTGAACAAACCCTCGAGTATGCTGCAGAGATGTGGAATGGGATTTCTTTGGATAGGAAGGCACTTGGAACGATCCGGCTGTGTCTTGCATCTTTGGTATTATTTAATGTTTCAAAGGAAAAGACTACAAAAGATCTAATGGATGCATTAGGGAAGTTGTATGAAAAACCCTCTACCTCTAACAAGATATTTTTAATGAAAAAGTTGTTTAATATGAAGATGTCGAGAATAGTTCGATGATGAGATCATTTAAATGATTTCAATACGGTTGTGAATATGCTAGCTTCGGTTACAATAGAATTTGATGAAGAAGTTAGGGCTTTATTAATTCTATGCTCTTTACCTGAAAGTTGGAATAGCCTGGTAATGGCGGTAAGCAACTTCGGTCCGGCTAACTAACTCGAAGTTAAAGTTTGAGGATGTTGTAGGGGTGATTCTAAGCGAGGAAATGTGAAGAAAAAGCTCTGGGAATCTTCTACTTGGGAATGCTTGATAAAGGGAAACTAGAGGAGAGATGAAGAATAGAGAAACCGTGGAAAATCAAAAGATCGGGCAAGGTCAAAATCCAAGAGCAAGATTGTATCTTTGGAATTGTGGAAAGCACAGGCATGCGAAAAGAAGAATTTGTTGGGAGCTTCGGGATAAGAAGAAACAACAAGAAGAAAACAAGGAGGCAAATGTGGCATCGGGTAATGTATGTCGAGATGCTTTGATTCTTTCTTTGCATAATATTGTTGAATCTTGGGTTTTAGATTCGGGGGCTTCTTTTCATGCTACTCCACATAGGCATTATTTTGTTGATTATGTTCAAGGGGATTTTGGGCATGTTTTTCTTAGTGATGATGAGCCTTACAGTATAGTTGGAAAAGGTTATGTTCAGGTTAAGATGCAGAATGGGAATACATGGCTATTGAAGGATGTCAGACATGTGCCTACATTAAGGAGAAATTTGATATCGGCGGGGCAATTGGGAAGTGATGGTTATATTGTGATATTTACAGCTAACTCTTGGAAGGTTACCAAGGGTGCTCTTGTGGTGGCAAGAGGTAAGAAGGTTGGAACCTTGTATTTAACCACTGATAGTACTAATGATTGTAATCTTGTGGCTTCAGATGCAGATACAACATTATGGCACTATAGGCTCATTCATATGAGCCATAAGGGCATGGACATCATAAAGAAGAATTTGCCTGGATATACAGAAATAGGTTTGGATTTCTGTGAGAACTGCATATATGGGAAACAGAAGTGAGTAAGGTTTCTCAAGGTTGGACCTACAAAGAAAGAGAGTAAGTTAGAGTGGTACATTCTAATGTGTGGGGGCGGCTCGGGTATCATCTCTTGGGGGTTTAAGTTATTATGTCACTTTTATTGATGATGCAACAAGGAAAGTTTGGGTTTATTGTATTAGAAACAAATCTGATGTATTTGACACTTTTGTTAAATGGAAAGCTTTGGTAGAGAATGAAACAGGTCTTAAGCTAAAATGTCTCGAGTCGGATAATGGAGGAGTATTGAAGCAATGAATTTGATGATTACTATTCTAAGAATGGAATCCATGCAGACAAAAGATGGTTCCGGGAATACCACGTTGGCAGAATGGGGTATCGAAAGGATGAACAGAACAATAATGTAATGTGCTAGGAGCATGAGATTACATGTAGGACTGCCTCTTCTGTTTGGGTAGAAGCGGTGAGCACTGTGTGTACTTGATAAACAGATGACCCTCAAGTGCCTTGGATGGAGGCATACGAGGAGGTTTGGTATGCAGTAAGAAAGTTGATTATTCATTTCTTAGAGTCTTTGGATGTGAGGTGTTTGTTCATATAGACAAGGATGATAGAACCAAGCTAGAGGCTAAATCAGAAAAATGTACTTTCATTGGTTATGGTGGTGATGACTTTGGATATAAATGTTGGAGTATTAAGGACAAGAAAATCATTCGATCTAGGGATGTGGTCTTTAATGAGAAAGTCATGTATAAACAATAGTTGCAGGAAAATAGGGAAGAATCCAAGAAAGAATATGTAGTGGTAGAGGATCTTCCGGATGGGAAAGTGACACATGAATCAGTTTAGGAACCCCCTCAACAGGAACCCCAAACTCCTATATTGAGGAGGTATTCTAGGGTAAGAAGAGAACTGAACGTTTTTCTCCTTCTCTTTATTATTTATTACTCACTGATAGTGGAGAGCCAGAGAGCTTTGATGAAGCAATGCAGGTAGATGCCAGGAAGAAGTGGGAGCAAGCCATGGATGAGGAGCATTAGGCTCTCATGGAGAACTAGACATGGGATTTGGTAAAGCTACCCGAAGGAAAAAGAGCATTACAGAACAAGTGGGTGTTCAGAATCAAAGAGGAAGAAGGAGGCAAGAAAAGACACAAGGCCCGGTTGGTAGTCAAGGGGTTTGCACAAAAACAAGGTATAGATTTTGATGAGATTTTTTCTCCTGTGGTAAAAATGACTTCTATTAGAACTGTTCTAGGAATAGTTGCAGCAGAAGACTTGCACTTAGAACAACTTGATGTAAAGACTACATTTCTCCATGGTGATTTGGAGGAGGAACTATATATGCAGCAACCAGAGGGCTATGAGGTCAAAGGTAAAAAGGAGATGGTGTGCAAACTAAAGAAGAGCTTGTATGGCATGAAACAAGCTCCACGTCAATGGTATAAGAATTTTGATAGCTTCATGATGGAGCAAGGTTATATCAGATGTCATTCTGACCATTGTGTGTATACAAATAAATTTGAGGATGGAAGTTATATTATCATGTGTTTGTATGTTGATGACATGCTAGTTGCAGGTAAAAACATGCAGGAAATAAAAGTACTCAAGAAGCGGCTAAGTGAATCCTATCTTTATGAAGGATTTGGGTGTAGCCAAACAAATCCTTGGTATGAGGATATCTCGGGATAGGAAGGAACAAGCTGACTTTATCTCGGAAGAGTACATTAAGAAGGTCTTGGAGAGGTTTAATATGCGAGAATGCCAAACCGGTTTGGGACTCCTTTGGCGAGCCATTTCAAGTTATCAAAGGAGCAAAGTGTCCCAAGACAGAGTAAGAGAGAACCAAATGTCATAGGTACCTTACTCATCAACATTGGTAGTTTGATGTTGTTATGGTGTGCACTAGGCTTTGATATTTCCCATGCGGAAAGGGGAGCTGTGAGTAGATTTATGAGTGATCCGAGGTAAAGAGCATTGGCAAGTAGTAAAGTGGATCCTTCGGTATTTGAGAGGAACATGGGGGCGATTTTGTGCTACGGTGGATCGAGACACCACTTTACGTGGTTATGTAGATCGAGATATGGTGGAGATGTAGATAGCGGGTGGAGCACAACAAGGTTATGTTTACACTTTGTAGGTGGAACAGCAATGAAGTTCGGATTTCACGACTACATAAGTTGGTGGCTTTATCAACCACGAAGGCTAAGTATGTTGCTTCCACAGAGGCAAGCAAAGAGATGATTTGGTTACAACAATTTCTTGAGGAGTTGGGCATAAGCGGGAGGAATGTAAGCTACATAGTGATAGTCGAGTGCTATACACCTAGCTAAGAACTCTACTTTCCACTCTAGGACAAATCATATACGGTTAAGGTACCATTTCATCATGACGACTTTGGAGGAAGAGAAGTTGAAGTTGGAGAAGATTCATACTAGTCGAATCCTGCGAGACATGATGACCAAGGTGGTCACTGAGGAAAAAGCGAAGTTGTGTTCATCTTTGGTTGGTCTTCACGAAACTAGTGAAGAGTTGAGAAGCTTGCCCGAGAGGAAAACTAGTCTCAAGTGGGAGATTGTTAGGTTTTGGAGCCTGTTTTCATGTGTGAAAGTGTTAAAGCGCCTGTACACTAAGAGTCTTGTACACTTTTCATGTATCCTCGTGGGGTTTGGGGTCGGTCGGGCCAGAGTGGGGTTCGGGCGTAGCCCCACGTTTTTAGGCGTAAAATTTTTGGCCTCAAAAATGCACCGACATATCGGAAATGTGCTTTTCTCATATGGGTGATTTTTTTGACCCATAGGTTTATGGGACGGGTTTTTCCCATGGTTTTGATACCCACGGTTTTGTAAAAGCTGCGTAAGCGATTGTCTATTTATATGGTCTTATGCATATGATAGATAGACAAACAAATGTATTGCAGATGTGTTTTGAATTGGTGTGGTGCAGAGTTTGTTGAGCATAGCTCCAAAGCGGATCTCAGGTATTGTATTGAGAGAGCGGTGGCTTGTAATAAAATGAGCAAGTAATTTTTGGTGGGACGTAGCCCAAATTGGGTGAACCACGTTAAATACTATCTCTTTGTTGTGTTATTTTATTCTACAATTTTATTTGAGATCTGTAATAAGTTCTTCATATTAGTTTCTCTTTGTTGGAATTACGTGAGGATTATTCCACATATTTTATCTCTTATTTCCTAAGAGGATCTCATCGTGTTAACCAGCTGCTATGCCAACACACCCCCACATGATGGAGCCAGATGCAACCATGTGATCCTTAGGCCCACCATGTATTCACCAAATTAGGCCCAATGAAATTAGGAGGCAACGACACCGGGACTTCCCGGAGGTCACCCATCCCAAGATCTACTACTCCAGTCGGGCACGTTTAGCGCCTAGCTACGATACCATGTTACGATTTTTCGTCACACCAAAAGCTCAAACTTATAGTGGAGAGGGATCTCATCATGTTAACCAGATACTACGCCAACAACCATCAAAATTAAAATGACAACCTACAAAATAGACTCAACACATGTAAAGTTAGAAAAATACCCTAAGGAATTCAACTTATTTCACATGTGCATAATAAGGGTTAGCAAAAACTTGAGATAAACTAACAAGAACTTGAAATTAAATGCTAAGAGACTATGGATCCATCCCACCAGGCGTGCCAAATGTGCTCATATAGAAATTTTCCATGCTAAATAACAAAGCTAACACCTAGTAGCTTCTAAGAAATCAATCAAACCCTATAGAACCATCAAGATAAGAGCTTATGAGAAACAACTTCTTCAATGCATACACAATCTTAAATCAAATCCTAAGCTATTTCTTAGTCTCTAGATTGCTAATCTAATAAATGAACATATTAAGGCCACTTTAGCAATAAAAAAGAGAGTGGTTCCTCAAAGATCAAAGATGGAATCTCACCAAAACATGACTATAAGACCATTTTGGATCTTCTCGTGATCTTCAATTTGAGAGAATGGATGCAAGATGGAGAAGTTATTTCCTTCAATGGAATGGCTCAAGATCAAAATGCCTATAGTTTATCCTAGGGAAAATAAGGTGTAAGAAGAAAGGTAAGGGGGAGGGTTCTATTTATAACCCTTTGGTTTGAGAGAGCTTTGCATCCTATTGTATGTGGGATAATAGCAAAGTAAGATTAGAGATGGATAAGCATACTTTAAAAGAGTTTAATTTATCATTAGTGACTCATGGGAGTTGAGGGGTGTCTTAATTAATCAAAGGTGATTAATTAATAGAAAGGGTAAGCTTATAGAAGATTTGGAAGAGATTTAGTATGATTTAAGAGAATTTAATAGAGGAAAATGGGTCAATAAATGGTAATTTATTGATTTAGTAGCGGATGTAATTTTAAGAATAATTAGAATTAGAAGTGGACGTTAAGAAAGGGTTAATGGTATGCAGCGATAAGAGGGTTAATTAATTAGTGAAATGTAATTAATTAATGGTGATAGAAGGGAAATGGTCATTATTGATGAAATGTCATCAATTTGGGAAAGGGGATAGTTAGTGCAATTTAGGTATTAAAATTGCTTGACCAAATTTTGGGTGTCTACATATCTTGGTTACACATTGTCCTTGTTTACTTATTCTTGTATGATACATCTTGCTTACTATGTTAGCTAGATACATTGTAATTCAGTATATTTCATATATACACATGCACATTCACTTCCCTCTTATTTTTGATCATAGACTTTACATAGATCGATACATGCACGTAGCATGGATGCTTGGCACAATACTTATTACAAGTCCCATAGCGGTTCCTGGGGCATCCACTTTCATACACATCACAAGTGCTATTTTTTCATTTATATTATGTCCTATTCATACTAGCACACTATTTTATATCAGATTATACATGTTATGACATACTTTTTATCTCTCTAAGATGCTAACGGGTGCTTATGTGCAGTGTTTTTCTTAGAGGAACTCGTTGTTATCATGCGTATACTGTTATTATTTTTTTTATTGTTTGTCATTTTCTACAATTGTTTTTAGGATTTATCATATGTCTTGTTTGTTCTCTAATTTCTTTTATGCGTTTGGCCACGTTGGTCTCGATTGTCTTGTGACATCGTGAGTGATGTCCCATGTTTGCAAGATGTTTTTGTAGTCTACATTGTCTTCTTGGGTATTGTCTTCTTGGATATTGTCTTCTAGTGTATTAGCTTACACATGTTCTATTGATTTCTAGCTTACATATTGACTTCTACATGCTTATTTATCATGTTTTCACTATAACTTGTTTCCAACCACTTTTCATGTGTGTACCTTGGTTTCTACCAAGCACAATCCCTCCTCCCCTGCAGGGCATAAATTTTAGTTCAATGGTCGGTCCTTTTTGGGCCACATACTCCTTAACAACATCGCATGTACCCTACACAAGGGGGCATCATTGGGTGAATCATTCACCCCATATAGTAGTCTACATCCATAATTCAATACACATTCATCAAAGTCTTCAATCTCAAGAATGGCCAGAACCCGACTTGGGTCTTTAACAAAACACATACACCAATGCCTAAAACCAACCAATAGTGCTGGGTACCCCTGACCCTTCTTGGATGCCTATAACAAGGGGAATTTACACAACATATTTCAGGTCATCATAGTTTTTGGTAGTTTACACAATGAATTTTACAGGATAGGAAGTCCTTTCAAGACTCGACATGCAGGCATTATACTTTATTTTTCTACTTTCATGATGGATCGAACCAGATCAGATTTTTACACACCATCTGCAGTGGTGTTTATACTTCGAGAAACAATTGAATTTTGGAGGATGACACCAAAGTTTTCTCCCTACACTTCTTCCATTCTTGGAGTGAGATCACCCGAAAAAACACGCACTCAATGCCACTGGCGTGAGATTGCCCAAATAAACTCATTCTTCTAAAACATCTTCAAGATCCTTTCTACACTCTTTACTCATCACGGATCAAGTGCACATGTTCCTTTTTACATGATTTCTTGCATACATTTTACTCATTTTGATCATATACACAGTATTTTACTACTTGTTTATTCTTCTCTTTTGCAAGTTTGTCCTTATGGGAAGTGGTAATCACATCAATCACACATCATTGAACACATCAACATCAAGTGACATCAACAACAGGTACAACACAACATCTACATATACACTTTCACCCCTATGGTCATCATCACTTTTCGCTTGCTCTTCTCTAGCATCCACGCTTCATATTTTTATCACTCCACAATTTTTCTTGTCTCTCGGAAAATTTTTTGCTATTGATCAACATGGTTATCAAGTACACATCTCTTATCTACTTTATTTTATCAATCATTTTCTCAACAACATAAAGTGGGTAAAAATGTAGACACTAAATCATGCACTTTGGGTATCTATCTAGTCCTAATCACATATTACTATTCATATGATTCGTAAGTGAGAAAAGTACTAAATTGATCACTTTCTATGGCCATATTTGTTTGCTTTATGTTCCTCTTTTCATCTTACACTCCTTCTTATTTAGTCTGTAATTTTACACTTTAGCATTTCTCACTTTGGACACCAATGCCCAACCAAGACGTTAACCCCATATGCCTCCATCCCCTCTGGTAACCCCGACTTCTATGTATTTTTCTCACATCTTTTAGGTCTTTTCTATTCATTTAGGCACCTTACTTTATTATTTTTCGGCCTTTTCAAGTTAATTACAAAATTAAAGCAAGGGAATCATATAAATACAAAGATATGTGATCATAATTAAAAACCAAACACTAAGCATTAGCTATCACCACCTAAGGTTGCATTCAAAGGCCATTTACAAGAGAATTCAAGCATCCATCTAGCTCCACACAAGGGACAAGGGACTATTATTTCTACATACATGCATAGGATGGGAAGTTCATTCTTTCATGCACACATCTATCTACATTTTTCTACATTTAGCTACTTTCTCACTATTCAAGTGTGACACGCACAAGAGCCACTTAGGGCACAATTCTTCACACACACACACACATAGAATTACATTGGGTCTGAGATGTAGTGTAGTGCTCAGTCCTAAGTTCACTTTGTTGTGATCATGGACATTTTGAGCCCTCCATTTGCATTATTTTATTTTTAAGATTTGATGTGTTTTGGGGTTTTGTAGGTCATTTCTTCATTATAGGTCTACAAGTGACATCTATGAGCTTGATGAGCTTGATACTAACAACAAGGAGCGAAGGAAAATGAATACCTCATGGCCCCTCTGAAGTTGGTTTTCTAAGGTTTTATCATTCACATGCTCCCAAGAGGGGTTTGTTGCACCCCATGCTGCCCTTGACCCAATCCAGTGCCCTTGACCAGACCCAAGCACCCAGTTTAGGCAAGATCCTGTTGTCGCATAATTTTGGATCTTTGGTGTGACACTTCCCTCCTTTTGTTCATCGGTTTGTCACTTCCTCACAATTCAAATTAAATTGTGAATCAACTAATTAATTTTATCCCTTCACTTGCAATTAGGGTTTTACATTTTTCTAGCTTATTTTCTCGGGTTTGATCTATATTTCATTGCACATTTATTTCACATGAGTGAGCTAGTACATATATTTAGATTATAATTTATTCATCATCAATATTTGCTTAATCAACTCCCCCAAAAATGATGCTAATTTTTTGGCTCTCAAATATATTCCTCAATGTAAATGATTGAAGAGAGTAGGATAATTAATTGTAGTTATACAATTCCTCAAAAATTAGAGGCATATTTAATGAAAAATAAGAAGGTGATTAACCACTCACTCTTCGGGCTTTGTGGATCCCAAGGGAGAGACCCTACGATAACCAAAACATTTCAAATAACACAAAGTATGTGTATAATGCAGAAAAAACTAAATAAACATCATAACCACTATAATTTCGACCCAATTTCTTATCACTAGCATGAATAATCATAAAACTACTTAAGATTTGGAAACATTTGCAAGAAAACATATTGTTATAGAAAATATATTGATCAGAAAATGGTACTATTTTTTCTTGTACATTTAAAATTTCCAGATACTAGGAACTCAACATAAATCTTATGGCACAATTACACCAAAGTTGATTAATTCTTTTATTTGATTTTCACCTTAGTCTAAAATTTCATTCACAACACTGAAATGTGCATTGGTGGATTATGGATACAGAATTCAATCTTCAATCCAAATTTCCCATTTTTATTGATGATTTCTTAGCCAAATTATCAAACATTCACAAATGAATTTTATCTGATCAAAAGCTTCATCAAAATAGAATTGAAACATCCACAAAAACCAAATTGATAACGGAGTTCACCCAAAGGCTACATCTCTCGGATTCTCAAAAAGAGAATGATCTATTATTTCCCAAATAAGTTCAATTAACCCTTCCATAATGAAAAATAAACAATTATACCTGAAAATGAGTTGATCAATGACTCATGGAACTCTCCACAAAATCATAAATTGTCATGAAGTCGATCCATGGCTCTATAGTGCTTCCACAGTGTGATCCCCTTGCAAATGCAATCGAAAAAACTACAACTAGAGATTTTTAAACACCACATGAAAAAAAATTACACATATGGAATCCTCATGAAATTATGAATAATTTCTTTTTTACACCAAATCCTGGTTCATCCCTTAGGTGCTCAAAAAATGTAGATCTTTCTTGCTCTTAGTGCTCATTTCATGAAAATGTGATAGAAAATAACCTACACCAGAAAATAGGTAGAACTTCATGAAAAAAATTACATATTTGGATTCCTCTCATAATTCTAAGAAAAATTGGTTTTTACACAAAGTCCTAATTTGGACTATAAGTGCCTCAAAAAACCCAATCTCTGCAAGTTGCCCCGTGTTTTCCCTTAACACACTCAGCTCACCATGTTTTAATAAAACTCACTAAGCTCAATAGAAAACATGTTCAAGCTCCTAGGTGGGTTGGTTGGAGTGTTGTGTTTGAAAGCCCCAGGTCACGGGTTCAAACCTCATCCCTACCATTTTGGTCGGTGACCGCTTTGTGCCTTAAGTGGGTAATAATCCCACATTTGTAGTGCAGGGGAGGGAGTTTGTATTTAAAAATAGGTTGTTTGGTCTATATTCATGTGGCTTAGGCACACGTCCCCTATTTTTTTTGTTGGGCCAAGAAATAAGGGCTATGGATAGCCCGCCGAGTCTCCCTATGGACTCGCCAAACGTCCCTGCATGCAAAGGTAAGTCCATGTTGGGTTGTGCATTGGAACAGTTTGCCTTTGTAATATTTGTTGAGCCCGATACAAGCCAAGCTAAGTGGATATGTTTGGTTTGTTTGATTGGCCAATATGTGAGGGATGAGTTGTATGGTTTGACTACTATGCCAGTATGGTGTTGAGTCGTTCAATGTTCCAATGCCCAATATAGGGCCGAGTTGGTAATGTAATATGCCAGTATGGAAGCTTTCCCATCCTCAAGATATGTGGGATTTGGTGGATAAATAGATAGGATTTGGCCAAGATAATAGTGATAAGCCCGAACATTGTGGAAATAATAATGTGATCAACTCGGTGGGGAGTTGATCACCCCACCGAGCTAGAAATTAGCTCACCGAGTTTGATAGGTAATATAGAACCTGTAATGCACAAATATAAACTCTCCAAAACAATAATCCTACATGGGCAATGTTAGAGATATAAATGGCATATATAATTGAAAACATGATAATAACAATGTGAATAAAAAGGTGGCAAAGGCACCCCTCCTATAAAAGAGTGTGTCAAACCTAGCTGAGGGCCCCTAGGACCAAGCCAAAAATAGTGGGGTCCACCAAATGTTTCCTCTTATGTTGAAGACTTGAGGTAAAAACTAAATTTTAACATTTTTAACCTTTTTCCAAAATTGTCACGTGTCACATCCAAATTGGACTAGTGACTAGGGTTGACCAATTTCAACGCCAAATTTTGATGTGATAATTTATGCATACGAGCTCCATTTTATGAGTTCCACCTGTCGACGAAAAGCTCTCTAGATTCTCTATAGTCCTACAATGGTTTAGGGAAATTTAGAGAAACTCCAACACTAAAAATATCCTTCAGATCACTCCTCCCAACTGGGAATGATTTTTGTCAACAAAAAGTTGTATATCAACCCATCAACATGCTAACTCTTCCTACATTGCAAAAACACATATAAGAACCGAAAAGCATTATAGGTTAATCAAATGTAAATAGTTGATTAGCTAGTCATATAAATCGATTAGATAATAACACCCAATTAACCTAGTGTCCAACTAATACGTTGCAACCCTATCAACTCTACACACAACTAACTATCAAATCCCCGTAATGCCATCACAAACAACTGACTAGATAATAACACCCAATTAATCTAGTGTTCAATTGTCACTTTGTGATACAACCAATTACTTAAATTACAATTCCATAAAAATAGCCTAGTATAACATACATCTAAACTTATCATAATTAGGTTAGTGTCCATTATCTATCTGAAACTGTAAAAATACAAATATTTACTATCTAGTATAGTTAGACCATCAACGCCTAAAATATCTATAGTCACAAAATTGAATCCATGTGAACCTACCAAAAACCACTTTGTAAAGTCCATCACAAAAATCAAGTCAGATAATAACACCCATCTATAACAACAACTAGTGTTCAACTAACACTTGTGATTATGCTGATTACAACTAAAAATATTCACTATCCAAAATAATTAAACCATCAACGCCAAAAATGGATATAGTCAAAATCGAATCAACATGAATCTGCAAATATTCTATCCATACACTAAACTATAAAAGGATAGATCAAACTGTAACTGTGCTTACCCAAATGGTGAACTTCCCTCTACTACAAATGATCACCAAGCATACCTGCACACCATTTTGTTAGTGCAAATAATGTACACTTCAATTCTAACTACGTAGAGTAGTCACAAACACATGACCTAAAAATAAGGGTAGTCATAAATGTGTAATTACCCTATGAAGACACAATGGATTTGTATATTACCTACAAAATCAAACAAGTGTCAAAATTTTGCACAATGACATTTAACAACAGTACTCAAAATGCATTCCAAAATTAGACATCATTCACCATATGCCTATTGAAATTGCATAATTCTTTGCTAAAAATAGAAAGTGGTATATTGTCATCCTTTTAAAAGTAAGAAGTTAAATCTGAGAATTTTAAACCTGTCTCCCTAGATCCTCTTACAGGTGACCCCAATTTCCAATTTCAAGGTAATTAAAAATATATGTGAATTAATCCTTCATCATACACCGAAAATCCACAAAATAACCCTGAACAAATTTGCATGCTTTTCAACAAATACTGCATTGCAACATTAAGTCTATCCAACTCACATGAGCCTACATTCTTTGTATCAACTGAATGGACTCATTAGTGGTTTCCAAAATGGATAGCTAAAAAGGTTGATTTAAAAATTGTGGTTCAAAACTTCTTTTACCTTGAATCCAACTTGTCTTACCATTCTTGGATGGTTTGTTGGAATATGTTTCCAATAATTCAATCCAATGCCTCATCGACAAAAATGTAACTTCCCATAATGTGCATGTACCTATTCAACCACTAAACTCAACTGCACCAACTAAAGCAATCACTATTAATCAGATTAAAATAGAAGCAAAATATCGAGCTAGAACCAACTCGATACCAACATGATCAAAAATGGTACTATCTTTTTGGAACTTTTAAAATTTCTAGATATTAGGAACTCAACATCAATCTTATGGCACAATTACTCCAAAATTGATTAATTCCTTTATTTGATTTGCACCTCGGTCTAAAATTTCATTCATAACACTCAAATGTGCATTGGTGGATTATGGATACTGAATTCAATCTTCAATCCAAATTTCCCATTTTTAATGATGATTGCTTAAAAAATTATTAAACATTCACAAATTAATTTTATCTGATCAAAAACTTCATCAAAACAGAATTGAAACATCCACAAAAACCAGATTGATAACGGAGTTCACCTGAAGGCTACGTCTCCAGATTCTCGAAAAGAGAATCGATCTATTATTTCCCAAAGAAGTACAATTAATCCTTCCATAATGAAAAATATACCATTATACCTATAAATGAGCTTATCAATGACTCATGGAACTCTGCACAAAATCATAAATTGTCCCAAAGTCGATCTGTGGCTCTTACAGTGCTTCCACAGTGTGATCCCCTTGCAAATGCAATCAAAAAAATCTACAACTAGAGATTTTAAAACACTACATGAAAAAAATTACATATCTAGAATCCTCATGAAATTTTGAACAATTTCTCTTTTTACACCAAGGCCTAGTTCAGCCCTTAGGTGCTCGAAAACTCAGATCTCTGCTTGCTCCCAGTACCCGTTTTGTGCAAATGTGATGGAAAATCACCTACACCAAAATATATGTAGCACTTCATGAAAAAAATTACATATTTGGATTCCCCTTAGAAGTTATGATAAAATTTTGTTTTTACACCAAGTCCTAATTCGGACCAAAAGTTCCTCAAAAACTCAATCTCTGCAAACTACCCCCTGTTCTCCCTTAACATAGTCAGCTCAATGTGTTTTAATAAAACTCACCGAGCTCAATAAACGACATGTCGAGCTCTTAGGTGGATTGGATGGAGCATTGTTTTTGAACGCCCTAGTTACGGGTTCAAGCCTCATCCACGACATTTTGGTCGGTGACCACTTTATGCCTTAAGTGGGTAATAATCCCACATTTGTAGCACGTCTGAGAGATTTTGTATATAATCACATGGCTTAGGGCACGCCCATTGTTGTTTTGTTGGGCCAAGCAATAAGGGCTATGAATATCCCATCGAGTATCCCTTTGGACTTGCCACATCCCGTATGTAAAGGTAAGCCCATGTTGGGTTTGTGCCTTGGAATCTTTATTGAGGTTGGCCTTTGTAATATTTGTTGAGCCCGATATAGGATGAGCCAAATCATTATGTTTGGTTTGTTTGATCGCCCAATATGTGTGTAATCCGAGTTTTATGGATTTTGATTACATCGATTATAGTGTCGAGTCGTTCAATGTTCCAATGCCCTATATAGGGCCGAGTTGGTAATGTGAGTTGATCACCCCACCAAGCTAGAAATTAGCTCGCCCAAGTTGTCAGGTAATACAAAACCTGTAATGCACAAATATAAAAGATAATAGCAATGTGAATAAAAACCAAATTTTAACCTTTTCACCTTTTTCAAAACTACCACGTGTTATGTCTAGATTGCCAAAACTACCACGACTGTTGACCAAGGTTGACCAATTTCAACGCCAAACTTTGATCGGAGATAATTTCGCATACGAGCTCGGTTTTCGAGTTCCACCTCAAGATTCTCTCAGATCCTAAATTAGTTTAGGAAGATTTAGGGAAACTCCAACACCGAAAAATCATTAAGATCAAGATATTCATGATTTATAAGTTGATTCTCTCAAGAAAAGAAAAATGAACATAGAAAATATTATAAACCTAAATCCCACATAATAACAAGTTGAAACTTTGAGAAGGATTTGCAAATTTATATAGAGATTTTAGTGAGGTAAATTGTTTGATAAAATATAGTTAAAGAGAGTGGTAAATTAACCATGACCATTCTTAGAATACATTACGTAAAGAGTCTCTAGAATTCAAATAATAGTGAGCTAATAACATCTAATAGAGGATGAAAATTTACATAATTATTTCACACTACATCATAATTGAAACATATAATGAGATTACCTTACACATGCCCTTCATTATTTACGAGAACAACATACCACAAAATAACAAAGCATAGATATTGAAATAGTTTGTAGAAAATAAAGAGAAGTAAGATCATTCGAGGATATTATAAAACAAGATTTATAGATTCCTACAAAACAAGGTTTTTTCCTCATTCAATAGTTTTAAAAAATCTAGAACACATTCAAAATCCCATGATAATTTTTCTTTCAAACAAAAAAGTTGTCACTGATTTTTTTATAAAACTAGGAAATTGAATGCTTAATTAGGAAAAAAATTATATGAGCCAAAAGACATGGAAGAAGGATTTCTCCTCCAATTTATAACAATTCCCCTTGCAAAAATGGAAAATGAAGGTACTCTAAATATTCCACATGAGAAATCATAGGATAAAGAGTACCCATTTTTTTAACACCAAGAGAGATCAATCCACCCACCAATGAATGAAGAGGAAGGAGCATTCCCAAGTCACTTTTATCAAATAAAAATGGAAAGAAACACAAGTATTACCTATATGTAAGAAAATTATGAGATAAAAGCACTCCATGAAAAAGTGTAAATGGATATCCATAAGGAAATCACATGCACACCCTTGAGATTGGGAGAATGGATGAAAATTCCATGTTGCATTAATCTGAGAGCTCTATTTAATTTCATTATACAACCGAGAGGAACCCGGAGACTCTATCATAAACTATTCATCGATTTCTTAACAATTTCTCTCAAAATAGTATTGTTGTAAATCTCTCTGAACAAGCTTCCCAATGGTACCGAGAATGTACAGAATGGATGTCCCAATCAAAATTTATTCCTGAAAAACCATATCTATATTTACACACTTCTCCATTAACATTTTCTCAATATTTTCCAAGATATTTATGTTCCAATTATCGTCTCTTCAAAAATATATCACTAGACCACTTGACACTATCCCATTTTCCATGGGTATCCAAATCAGCCAACTCAATTGGTTCCATCACTAACTGTTCCAAAACTTTGCATGAAAATCAAAGAGGATGGGAATAATAGGCTTTATAATGATCACTTATGAGATATTCAATTTGTCATTCCCATGCTCTGTTTTTTTATTGCCTCAAAAAGTAAAATTTTACCCAGTATAGAACCCTATGGGAGACTTAGATTGCACCAATTTGTTTCATTTGTCTCACATAATAATTTTCTCATTCCACATAATAAATAAAGCCAAAGGTTTGAAACTACCCCAAGTGTTGATCAACACCACACGTCTGCCATCGGTGCAAATATAAAACCCATGGTACAATATTGTTTTGTTTACCAACACCGGCCAAGTGTCCTCCTATGGGCATTTAGAATATTTGAGGACATATTAATGGGTATCACTTGTTGGTATTTGGTTTCATTAAAAACCAAATCCAAAAAATATTCCCGCATATGGTTATGTTAATGGCTTCCAATGCATAATCCATCAGTGCTCTGCAAAACTGTGAGCTCACAAGCTAAGTTAAAATCCTTCCCATGTATGGGAAGACCAATAAAGTGCACATGTTTCCCATTAGTGGAAGTTAGTGAAATGCATGAAAAATGGCCAAGCAAAGGATTCCTATCTCTAGAAACAAATTCATATTCTAAGTTAAATTTGATAGGTTCGCAACAATGAGAAATAAAGGGATTCAAGCGTCATTTGAATTTTTTTTTAGGAAACGATCCATTAAAATATTGTAATTTGTTTTGAATTTGGCTTGTATGTATGCAGAGAATAAATGGGTAAGCATTTTTATGAGATTTAATAGCAATGGTGCCCAAAAACGCATGTATATCATTAGTAAAAACGTCTAAGTTTAAAAATTTTAACTATAGAGCCTCAAAATGAACAAAAACCATTTTGGGTACCAAACAAGTACATAAATAATATTTTACTATTAGAACTACTTTTTATATTAATTGAAAAAATAAAGAGAGTTACATAGTAAGGGACGACCGGAATACTCACGGTCCCACAAAATGTTACGAGGGCACCAACAAAACAGAAAACGCCACGTGGGCAACATCAAAACACCCAGAGGGCAAGCAGAAAATACAGACGAAAAACCAAACAAGCCACTATCAAGCACATTCCACAGCATCGAGGGGGTGGGGAGGGGATCATCTCGGGGAGGGATAAATACCCCACTATTTGGCTCAACCGAGGAAGGGTTGACTGTCACCATCCCTGCTCAGAAACTACATCTCAAGTAGAACCATAATTCCCCATCTAGGGGGAGGTGATCTGGAAATCATCTGTAAACCTGGTGGTGGAGAGCCCCACTAAAGAGAACTAGAAATTCCTTTCCCCCTCAAAGTCGAGGCTCCTACCCGAGTCCGGAGCGGGGGGCGGGGCTAAGGGGCGGCCCGAGGAGAGGCGAGCGGTGGGCTGCGAGAGCGGCTTCTACGGAGTGGTCCAGTAGGTGGCGGCCATCGGGCGGAAATGGTCGAGGTGGTGGCAACAGAGGATCTGGCGAGACCCGACTCATAGTGCAGGGTGCACTCCCCTAATGGTCCAGAAGCTCTTGTAGATAAACAAACTCCAAGGCAACCTTAACAACTTGAGCTTGAATCTTTATGCACAAAGTAGACAAAATGACCACTTTGTCATTAGTGGAAAAAACATTAACATATTGATCATGCTTGAAAATTAAAGCATTGTGAGCTTTTCAAATATGAAACAGAATACAAAAACAAAACAATTTCCACATAGTATAAATAGAATGAGGTCAAGGCTAAAATCACAAAACAAGGCCAGATGCCAATGAAAGAATTCAGGGTGGTAGGGCTGAAATAAAGAGTGGATCCAAGTCCATATCATCCGAGCATAGGAAAAGACCAAAAAGGTATTTAAATGACTTAGGGCAAGAACAAAAAGGGAATTTAGGATTAGGGATGCCAATATGACTAAGTCATTATCCCACAGGCAAACCTTGTTAGACTAAACACCAAAAAAAAGATTAACTTTGGGTCAAGAAGAGAACTCTATGTATGCGGGAAAGCTAGTGAAGCCAAGTACAATGTGCGGATTGTAATCCCCATCAAGCATTGAGCTTGTCAATGGCGGGTTAGAATGGGATCAAAAGCTAATAGATAGCTTCAATGTTATATAGCAAGAAAGCAATTTCTGATTCCACTGCCAATTGTGCCACCAAGTGGTTAGGGATTTAAGTACCAACTTGTGAAGCATAACATCTGGTAGGAGCTCCTAAATTCTGTAAATAGACAGGAGGTTTAAATCAGCAAGATTGAACTTTGTCTTGAGCTCAGGCCAAGAAATCTAGTCTCTATAGGTAACCAACTCCTGAATGGTATGAATGCCCTTGTGATAAAGTCAGAGAGCTTTGATGCCTGGAGTTTCAGTAAGCGGAATATTGCCATTAGTGATGATGGGAGACCACCAAATATTTTGAGAATTAAAAGAGAGCCTTGTGTGAAAACCATCGCCAACCCAGTGCATCAAAGGCTTGACCATCTCAAAGGCTTTCCAGATACTTTTAGCAACAAAGGTACCTATAATTTTGATAGGAAACAAAGTGATAATAAGAGTATGCAACCCTATATTATTCCAACATTTCTTTCCATACGGGTCTCCAGACTCAATGCAATGTTGAAGGAATATTTTCCAAGCCTAAATGCCCGATAAGCACCGAATCACCCACTTAGAACACAATGCAACACTTAAAATCTAGTAGACATTGATGACTCCTATACCACATTGATCGCGAGGAGGAAAAGAAACGTCCCAGGACACTCTATGAAAGCCAAGTTGAACCAAAAATTTTACACTATAAAAATTCTTGGAGCAGCTTAGCAAGTCTGACAAATGAGTTGCGAGAAGGGCTACCAACATGCCGAGCAATAAACATACGTAGTGGCAAGAATCTTAGAAACTTGGAATTTACCAACCAAAGGTGGTAAAGTTACTAGGTGATCTGTTCAATAATATTTTTATTGGACATCCTAAAATTTTCCTTTCATATGGGATTCTTATATGCCCCTCATCAAGAAGGGTATATAGATTTATATAAATGACCATTTGAATTATTTATTGCTAAATCAGCCCAAAAGTAACACCTAGGATTACCAAGCTAAATTATAAATTTAAAATACGAGGATTGGAAATGTAAATGATGGATCCATATTTTTCATAGATAATTTTTATCGAGAATCCATTATAGGCCAATGAATTTATCCACATTAAATTTATAATCTTATATGAGATATGAGATAGTTTATACATGTATTATGTAAAATTTGTAGTGAAGTTCAAAGTGTTAAATTGGGAATGAGTGTAACATGGCAGACTCAAGGTATGTGATAGAGAATAAAGCTTTAAGTTGGTCAATAGGTAGATAAATGGGATAATGACAAATTAAATTCCAAAGTATTATTGTAAAATTCCATCAAAGCAAACATTAAGTGTGGAGTGGAGTCTTGCATGGTGTGCTTTGGCCCTGAGACAAATCAACAAACATCTCAAGATCAGCATCCTGATGTATGGCCTAATATGTCCATAGCTCTAGAGGTTATTGAAAGATACAAAAGTCTTTCTAAGCAAGAACAAGACAAGAAGAAGTTGGATAACACCCTCTTCTTAGAAGAGAGGATAAAGAAGTTCAAGTTTGAACTGAACATGAAAAGAAAAAGAATAGAGATTGAGATGGATACAATGTAACCTTGTTGGGATAACTGCTTGAATTATCTCAATGTTGACAATATCAAGCACAGATCAAGGAACTGTTGGAGTTTATAGATGCCAAGCTAGAAGCAGTGCATGATAAAATAAATTTTCTCAACAAAAAGAGCATGATATTTCTCATGTTGCTTCTGAAAACAATATAGTTCCATTCACAGAGATGTATTATGTTGCCATGCAACCATTAATGGAGTCCTTTCATTCTTCAACTCCTCAGATACTACTTCACAATTATATGATGTCCATGTCATACCAGAGCCAAGAGAGTCTAAGTTTAACTATGGATCATGGAAAACCCTATTTAAGCTTAGAAGGGAATTTCTCTAGAAACCCAGTGGGAGGAGGACTATCAACATACAACTAATCCCTGGGCCTTCGGCAATAACAACAACTCAGAAAAAGATAAGATGGAAATAGCTTCCATGGACAGTATCCAGCATGATAGGATTTTTGTTGAGAGCGCTCATTTGGTGGCAAGCAAAAGTGTCCCTCTGATATCTGATCACCCTGTTCAATGCAATGCTTGCATCTTAGGAAACTATTCAGCCCAGTGGACAACCTCTGCTTCTCCATGAAAGCCTTTGTTTATCATTCTGAGCCCAAATTTTAATTTAATGAATTCTATCCTCGACTTCCATTGGAGATGAAGAGACGGAATATAACAAACAAGGGTATTTCAAAAAAACTGTGCAGGCGTCATTAAATTAAATCTGTTACTCAAATATATACAAGAATTAAATTTTTTTATGAGGACGACTATAACAATGAAATGTCAGTTACACAAGAAAATTGTCTCTAGTAAAGCCTATCGGCCAATTAATTTGACAATGTAAAATTATAAATAAATAAATAATAATAATCCAATATATCTTCAACATAATTATTAATGGAAAAAATAATAACTTGACATAAACAATGAAATAATTTATACAAGACTACCGATTAATACAAGTAATGTCATTCTCAAGTTACAAGTCAGAAATCAACATTTATAAATTTTAAACAAATAGTTGGTTCATAAATATATGAATACTCACCATTCATATATATTGAAGAATAAAATATCTGACAGGAAAATAGGCGAATCCAACAAAACTTCAAAAGAAATATAGTTAATGCAATTATATTTATAGAATCTCCTTATTACTACCTTTCAATCTGCTCAATGAAATAGTAACATAGTAACACATATAGAAGTCCCCAAATCTTAAACAGCATCCTATGATGGCCCAATTCAATTCACCCTACATAAACAGGGCAACAAAATTCATGTGAAAATCACGAGCTGCACTTCCAATGCTTTCTTTTGTTCGTAAAAATATATAAATAATGTGTAAAATAATATTTAAATATATAAATAATGTGTAAAATGAAATTTATTCAACAAAAATATATCATTTATTTGATTTATTAGATTTGACAGTTTTTAATATTTATTTAACAAATGTTAGATTTAAGAAATTTTACATTTTGAATTTGTGTACATATTCATAACTTAGTATTTACACTAGTGAAAGGAAGGTATATAATTTTTTTAAAAAAGTATTTAAACTTCTTCTTTTTTAATATTAGAGTTCATTTTTTAAGTAATCATACACATATTTTTATATAAAAAATAAATATATATTTTCTGCATGTACTATTATTTAGTCTATAATAAAATAAATAATTTTGAAACTTATTTCTTTTTAAAATATTAGATAGGATTTGAATCATAATTTGAATATTTTATGGGCACTCGTATCAATTTTGGACACTTCTAAAATAGGAATTTAGAGTTAAATTTCCCCTGAAATAGAATTTCTTCTTATACTCGAGGAATCTTTTGGATTGGAAGGAACCGATTAATCAAACAAAAGTATTAAGGGGAAAGGATACATCAATATCATTTGATACATGGAAATATATACTAAATGCTCGAGAATGTGATAAGCATCTTTATATTTTCCTTGTTTTTTTGTTTTCTACATGTTTTGTTTATGGCTTAAATTTTTTTATGACCCTTCAGCTTGTCGATACATTCAAAATATACTTACAAATATAAAAGTGTATATTTCACCACAAAATGTCACAAATACACACCATATTCATGCATGTTCCTTTTCCTCTAAAGGTTTTCATCCATACACATATAAACATTAAAAAAATATAAACAAAAAATAAAATAAATTTAACAAATCTAAGTGTAATAAAAATCAAAGGATGGAGAAAAGTTTGTTTCCTGCCCCAAAATAATTTGAATTTTGAATTTTCAAAAGAAAAGCTTCATTCCGTGTTGCAAAGCGCACGGTCTTCCTCCTTTCCGGAAGCTCTTATTCCACTAAGGCTCCAGGACAATCAGAACAAACTAGTTATAAATGGCCTCGGATCTAGGCACTACACAAATATCAGTCCCCAGTAAACGAATGAGCATCTTCTCACCTAGTCAGATCAAGCCTCTTCTTCACATCAAGCAGCTTCAGAAAATGCTTAGGAGTGTTTGGAACCTGCTTTGGAGGATTTGTCACCCGCATGTTTGGCTCAAGATGGTAAGGTAGTGCTAGGAGAGGAGGACGACTTCGAGGGGAAAATAAACCTTTTCAGAAGTAGAGCGGTCATTTCCAAATTCTTCAAGAAATGGCTTTCCACTGGTGAAATCACCTCATGGTGCAACAACCAGTGGGGTCAAGGTTTGTGTGTCTGGTTCTTAGCTAGATGCTTCCTTATGATCCTTTTCCAGAGTGAAGCAAAGCGGGATGAATTTCTTAATAACAAGGCCTCCTTCCTCACAAAATGGGGGCTCCTTCTCTAGGCTTGGACCCCAAACCTTGATCCATTTCAAGGTAGAAGTTGTAGTCCAACAGGTATAAATCTCTTTGTATGCATTTCCTATTGAATATTGGAACCCAAAGATTCTATCAAAAATTTGTAGCAGCTTGGGAAAAGTTATTCAAATCGACTCTATGACCCTAAAAGGAACCCTTGTCACCTTTTCTAGGGTTTACATTGTTTTCGACCCCTCCAGTGTCGTTGCTAGAGTCAATATCCATTCAAGGACCTATGTGCACCTAGATCAAGCTATGAAATATGAAAATATTTCTCGAAATGTTTCAACTGTTGTAATATTTGGCATCTGAGATGGAATGTAAAGCACCCTCAAAGTCATTGATTAAAATTTATGTCTAAGTCCTCTTTGGCCAGTCGCCAAGCTAAGTAATCTCTTCCTATTCCCAAAGACTTGACCCTAGGTGGATAGTACTCTCAATCCCCGAACCATTCTAAGGGATTCCAAAGCACTCATGGAGGAATACAATATAATCTTTCACATGGTGAATGAGAGGCTATAATCGGGCCATGGTGGATCTGTGGAGGCCCTAGAAAACTTGGGTTCAGGTGAAGGATGTTATGCCTAATTCTCCCTGAGCCTCTCCTCTTCTTGAATCTCTTGGGATTGAAGAAGGCCCCCTTCCTATGACTGGAATAGCTTTGGATTGTTCTCTTGTTGTCACTCCAAACCTCTCCAAAATCCCCAATTTAGGCTCTTAAGATCCATTGCGTGAGACTAAAGAATGAGGCCAAAACCAACAAAGAGATTGCACAAGGTAAGTAGATTCATATTAGTGATTTTTTCTCAAAATTAAGTAGGGAGGGCCCATCCTCCTAAAGGAAAAATGAATATTCTTTCATGGAATGTTAGGGGTCTCAACACCCTTAACAAACAACACTTAGTTAAGTGTTGAATTCTCCGAGAAGAAGTTGATATTTGTCTCTTGCAAGAGGCTAAGATGAGTTCAGCAGAGATCAAAGGATGTGGTATTTCCAAACTAAATGGATGGATTGGGCTCTATGTCGAGTCGACGGTGCTTCCGGTGGCATAGGAATTTTTTGGAGGACTCATAAAGTTTCAATCACTCTAATTAAAGCAGGTTTCCATGCACAATGGTGCCAAGTTCAAATTCTTCATACCGATATCTCTTTTCTTCTACTATGCAACGTCTATGCTCCGAACAATATGATTTCCAAAATGAATTTATGGCCAGCCCTATATAGAGATATAGAGGCTTTTAATGTTGCTTTTATTTTGTTCGCTGGTTATTTTAATGCCATAACTTCATATAGAGATAAGAGTGGTGGTATTTCTAGAAACCCCCAATTACAAAATGATTTTTCTCTTTCATTAGAAATTTTGATTTAATAGATTTGGAACCCAAGCTAGGGTGGTTTACCTAGACGAAGAAAAGATTTGGCTTCAGCAGGATCGTTGAAAGACTAGACAGATTTATGGAAAATGGAAATTGTCTTTATCACAATATCATTTTGGAAGGTGTGGTTATACCAGTTTCTAGGTTACATCATTTCCCTATCTCCTTTCAAATCTCTTTTAATCATCCCCTAGAAATCCCCTTTCAAATTTGAATTGATGTGGTTGAGAGACCCCTCTCTATTTTGGTTGATCAAATATTGGTGATCCTCCATCCATGTAAAGGGTACCAAGATGTTCATCCTCTCCCATAAATTTTCTAAGCTTAAAGGAATATTGCTTAAATGGAATAGAACTCACTTCAAGAACATCTTTGCGGAATAAAATAGAGTAGAAGCAGAGATCAAAGAGTTGAATGAGTCTATCTTTAAAAATGGAATGCACTAAGCTGAATACCTGAAAGATAAATCCTTGCTATCGTAATTGGGGAGCTTCTTCTAAGAGAAGAAAAATTCTAGAAGAAAAAGTCCAAAAAACATGGTTAAAGGATGGGGATAAAAACATGAATTTTTTTCATTCCTCCCTCAAGGAAAGACGGAGTTCCAATTACATATCAAACCTAAAGTCACCTAATGGGGAATGGATCACAGAGCAATCAAGAATCAAGGAAGCATGTGTTTCCTTCTTTTTTGATTTTCTAGGCGGTGACACCCTCTCTCTTCGTGACTCTCAAAATTATTTGTTTTCCTTGATCCCAAAACTAGTCAACAAAGCCGGGATCTACAAACTAATGGCTCCTTTCTCCCTAGAGGAAATAAAATTAGTGGTATTTTCCATAGAGCAAGACAAAGCTCCCGGTCCGATGGTTTCCCCATTTTGCCTTTTTCAAGAATTTTGTGAAATAGGGTGTCTAGATGTGTGGGAGGCTATAGAAGAATCCAGATCCACAAGGAAAGTATGAGGATTTCGAACAAAACCTTCATTTGTATGTTTCCCAAGAAGCTTCCTATTGAATCCTTAGAAGACTTTCTTCCCATTTATTTATGAAATACTTCTTATAAGATCATTTCTAAAGCTATTGCTTTATGACTCGAGACCTTTTCTTGATTCCATGATCTCTAAAGAGAAAAGTGGTTTTCTACCTCAAAAATAAATATTTGACGTCATCATTCTATCCCACAAGCTCATGCATTCTCTGTCTCATAACCGTAGCTTAAGCATGTTACTCAAGTTGTATTTTAGTAAACCATATGATAGGTTGAACTGGCACATTCTCATTCTAGTGATGTTGAAGTTAGGTTTCAATGAAGCCTTTTATAACTCGATATTCAATTGCATTTCTTCCCCGAGCTTCTCGTTTCTATAAAACAGTTCAAAAAAAGGTAGATTTTTTGGTAATAGAGGGATCATGCACAGTGACCCCTATCTTCCTTTATTTTTCTCTTGGTAGTGACTCCCTTATCGAGCTATGTCTAAAGAAATTCAAGAAGGGAGTCTGCGCAGGTGTCTCATATCATGAGGGATCGAACCTCTCTCCCACCATCAATTCATGAAAAACACCTTCCTCTTCGGCATATTTTCTATGCTCGAGGCCAAAGATATAGGAAGCATTCTCAACCAATATTCTCAGGTGGAAAGCTAGGTAATTAGTCTAGCTAAGTCTTTGATATTATTCTTTAATTCTTCTCTCAGTTTATAAAGGTGTATCAAAAAAATTCTAGGCTTCTCTAGGGTCTCCCTCCCCTAAAAATACCTAGGCATCCCTCTTTTCACTAGGGCTGGGAGATCTATCTTATGGAATGGTATAACTTTATCCTTTGAAAAAAATTAGTCTTCTTGGAAAGGAAAGTGGCTCACTTTCGTAGGTATACTTCTACTCATTAGAACCATTCTCATTGGCCTCCCAATATACATTCTCTCCGTCATGAAAATCCCAAAAAGGTCTTCCTAAAAATAGAGTAAATGCTGAGAACGTTCTATGACAAGGCTCAATCCCAGAGATAAAGTTTCACTTAATAAAATGGGATGAAGTCAAGCTTCTAAAGGAACTAGGTGGCGCGGGCATATTGGATCTTGGCCTTCAAAATATTTCTCTGGGAACAAAACATATATGGAATTTAGGTTCCAATTCATCAAGTTTGATAAACAAAACCTGTTTCAAAAATATCTTTCCTCGGTTAGACAGAGTGCATTATAATGAGCCAAGATCTCTCGAGGGGATCACATTTGTGGAATTTACTTTCTCATGGAGAAAATATTTCTCGCTCTTACCTCATCGAAAATAGGGAATGGACAAATGGCCAAATTCTAGGAAGATTCTTGGAATGGTCACCCTTCCCTTCTAAATCATCCAAAGTTAGACCTAATCATGACATCTACTAAAGGAGCTTGGGTGACCAGGATGCGGATTACAAACACCAAATGCAATGTGGTTCTCCCACATTCTCCTTGAAAGGGTGGAGGATCTTGATGCACCACAAGCCTCGAATCTCTATTTAAAATCATCATTAGAACACGTAGGAAAAACTTCTACTATTCACTGGATCATATTCTTGATCTTAGAAATAAATAAGGGTAGTACTTGGCAAAATTAGGGTATGATTCTCTTTTACTTTAGGAGGGTAGAGATTCCACCAAATGGGTGGGTTGTTGGGATACTAAATGCATGTCAAAAGCATAGGCATTTTGTTTCTTTAGTATATAAAGGGAACATTCTTATGCATATCAAGAGAATAAATTGGTGATATCAAGGCCCTTCCCAATGCCTACTCTACAAAAATATGAAGAAGACATAGATCACTTAATGCTTCATTTTCTAATCATCTACCAATGTTGGTCTTGGATGTGTTCAAAATTGAATTTGGCCTGGGTCCCCTCCACCACAATTAAAAATGTCTTGGAATCTTGGCTAGTCTTAAATAAAAATCACTCCCTTGGATCCATTTGGGTGTGTATTCCTTTCCTTCTCATCTGGCACATTTGGTGGGAGAGGAATCTAGACTTATTCAAGGAACCCTTCTCTGGGGTTCAATCTGAAATCCAAAAATTAGAAGTGGCAATATCAAAAATGTGAGTTCTAGTCACAACAATTTGGCTAATTTTTCCATCTAGGATGCTTGATTAGGTAGGCATGACCTCTCATCAAGCCACCTCCTCGGGATCTATTTTGTAACTAATGCAAATCTGAAGAAGAAAAAGAGCAACCTAAGAATTCATATCGGATGGTCTCCACCCCTAGTTTCTCGCAAGTTAAACTTGATGGGGCTTCAAAAGGAACTTTTTTCACTCGGATCGAGCACCCATTGAATCGTTGATTGATCCGTGCAACATTGGAACATCCCAAGGTGTGGGACCTTTTTTCCTTGGGGATGTTCCAAGGTTGCATGGGATCAATCAATGATTCAACGGGTGCATGATCCAAGTGACAACAATTTTTTGCACGCCTAGTGGGACATGGTCTGAAATTTCTACATTTCACAGGTATCCCATTATATATCTTAGTCATTTATTTCACGGTGTATGTGTATTTTTTTCACTTCATTTCATTAAGTTGTTGTGCTCTTAGTGAAATTTCAGCCTTAGGAGGTATACCCAACCACACTCCAGTGACTCTATTGGTCTAAGTAACCCACTCTCTAAGTTGCAGACTGTATTTTTCCACCTATTTCCATCTATTTTTCTTATACATCTTCAAATTTTTCTCCCATTCACAAAGCTATGCAATCATGTCTTCATTCCCATAGTGGAATTCCCACTATAGCAGTAACTACCCATTCAACATGCCTCTGAGCTTACAAAATCCATCTTCAAATTATTATAGTTCACCTCCAGTTCAATATTATGATGAAAAGAAGTTGCAGCATGCATATCCCTTTGAGAAAAGTCATGGTCGGTTTGGTTTTTCACCTAACTATGTAGTTTTCCAAGAGCAAGAATATGCAGATTCTGGAGGTGATCATACATATGAATATCCTGAGTTGTAGCTTAAGATGCAAAGAATGGAAATGGGTATGGTGAAGTCCAGAGCCACATCTCAAATGAAGACATTGAGGAACGAATTCAAGATACCTTGTCCATGGGTTGGCCCTATGCCAAAGTTTGATAGCTTACAAGAAAATAATTGTTTCATGACTGAATTGCTACCTCAACTTCAAGGTTGGATCGAAGAGATAGAGGCCTATGATTTTGATGTAAGACACCTTTTCAATGGGTAATTCCTACACCACCACCTCAGAGTTCTCTTTCCATTTCTCAGTCAATTTCATTTTAGTCTAAACCTCAAATTCCAAGCTTTTCACCGATACCCATGATGAGAATTCCATTCCTTCATTTCCTATCTTTCCATCCCATCATGAATTTTTTTCCGCATTCTTCCAAAGTTCCTTCTTTTCTATAAAGGCCACCAAGACAAGAATTTGTACCCCCTTCACCACCTCAAACAGTGAGGGAATTCATTGAGCCCTAACCCACCTCTCCTCTTACAGTCCCGAATCTATTTTATGAAAAAGAAGAGGAGAAGGTTAAGGAGCTTATTAAAGATGAGCTTGCAAAATATCTGAAGGATTGGGCCACAAGATTGAATATCAAGTAAGTTCCCTTCCTAACTCAGCCTCTATCCGAGGTTGAGATTCAAGGACAGATGATGGAGACTGAATTTGCATAAGAACAAGCATGAAGTGAATGATGACCAATAATATACTTGTTCAAATTCAATATTCATATTGGTTCCATATCATCTGAAGAGGTTGAATCATCATAAGTTTCAAAGTTGGTTGTAGAAGAGAAAACATTAGCCCCAAATATTCCAAAATAAGAACATGTGCAAGCTGAAGAAGAAAGAATATCAAGTGTATCAGGTAATTCCAATGAGTGCAATGACCCTAACTGCCATGCATGTCAAGAGCTCGCAGAACTTTTGGAAAGTTGTATTATTCCAACAAGGTCATTCACACATAATGCAGTTAGAAGTGAAGATTTTCAAGTTGTTAAAAATAACATGTAGGTTTTGAGGTTTCAAACTCTTTTCCCTCTTCATCTTTTCAAAGTTCTTATTTCCTAGATGAGTTTAATATTTCAAAATTTATGTTGGAGGATGAAGAAGGTTATGGTAAATAAAATTCCAACCCAAAGAGCATCATGGTGAAGGAATTTGAACCTTTGACACAACCAAACAGTGGGGAGGTATACTATTTATCATATATGGAGGAGTGTTTGGATGAAAAAGAACCTATGGAAATAGTCATTTCTGTTATTCCATTATTTATCCTTCAATATAAATTGCCTAGTGTTTTGCAAGAGAATATTCAAGAACCACTTGTTTCTCATAATAATCTTCTTGAGATAAAATTGGAGGAATTGAATCTTCCATATGACTTATCGAAAGAAGAGGAAAATGAGCACACGGAGGAGGCCAAATCAGTTTCAAGAACCTGGAATGTAAACGGAATTATTGGAAGTTTCTTGCTCCCAATTGTGGGTCTTGATTTTCTTAGTGAACCTGTGATGGAGGGAAATATTATTAAAGATTCTGTTGTTTCTAGTAGTTCTCAAGAGCAGTGGATGAAGGAGTTTGACCTTGGTTTTATGGTGGATGAGAAGGTTAGAAATTTAGGAGGATTTTGTCTTCAATTAGAAGAAGAGGAACTCATGCATGAACAAGCTTTAAGCACTTGCAGTGGTTTGAAAATGGCTCAATTATAAGTTGCAAGCAATCTAGATGAGCTACGTGTTGTGGAGGAAATCCTTATTGTGAAGAAAGAAAAGGGAAATGAAGAGAACATTACTCGGTAGCATTCATCTAGGTGGAAGATAATTTTTTGTAAATGGGAAACAAGAGAGAAACTAGATCATAGACAATCATCTTTTTCAAGGATGTCTTCAAGGACACTTTCTTGTTAAAGTTGAAGCTTGGAGTAATGGTCATATTCAAAAGGTCAAACCATGTCCCATAAGGTATTTGGATTCTTTGAAGACAAATGAAGAGTCACAACCATTCACATTTACTTCAGAATCGAGGGTGACTTTCACAGTCCTAAGGATCAGTTGTTATGTCTCTAAAAAACAAATGCAGAGTGACTAAAAGAGGGATACTTTCTCTATACATTTGATGCCTTGGCAAGTCAGGTGGAGAATTGGGCTTGTTTCAATTTTTCACTTTCAGTTTCATCCATGTCCATTGTCACATTATCTACATGGCTACCCATTGTAAGGAGTGGAATCTATTTTTCCCAACTAGTTTCAAAGTTCATTTAGCTCACCTATTCCTCTTGTTAGTATAGGATAGGAATACATTTGATTTTAACATAATAAGTGCCTGGCACAATCTGCATGTTTCATTTGAAGCATGTATGGTTTTCAATTTTGGTATGTGTTGTGTTTCGCCATTACTCTTGTAAAATGCACATGAAGGTGGAATTTCCACAAGAGGGAGAAAATAATCAGTACTCCATAAAGTTCCATAATGTTCCGATTTAACATATGTTTGTTCAAAACTCGCGGTGTGTTTTGATGTAACAATGTTCGGGTATTTGGATGTCATAAGTTTCATGGTTCAACATCAGGTTTTAGAATGACAATTATGACTCCATGTGCAACAGATATACAAGGCTACTAGACTAATGCTTAGCAGACAAGCATCCCTAAGAGGTCACCAAAAATTCATCTAATGGTGTCTCATCCAGGTGTCAAGTACTTTTTGCTGAACAAAGAGATGAATAAGAAGTGTGTTGGATGGATCAGAAGGTTATGGAGTATGACGTATATATCAAAGTTACCAAACTTTTCAAAGGTAAGGGTTTGTGTCAACAACTTGCTGTAGACATGGAATCAAAAGGTGATGAGAACGTGACGCTACTAAACACTTATAAAGGTGACGATGATGTTGATTTGGTTATCCAAAATTAATATTTTCCTTTTCTCGTGAGAATACATTGTGAATATGAATAAAAATAAAAACAAACCTTTTGTATTCGATATATTCCATATGTTCTACTAGATAATGTTCTCTTTCGAAGAGATTTGAATGGTGTTTTCCTTCAGTGCGTCGGACCGGAAAAGGTAAATAAGTTACTAGAAGAGTTTCACAATGGTCCTGGAGGACATTATTTTGCACGAAAAACTACTATCAAGATCATGCAATCCGATTACTATTGGCTGGATTTGTTTAAAGATGTCCATCTCTAGGTAAGAAAATGCAAGGAATGTTCTTTTTCACGGGAAAATAGAGGTTTTTAGCTCTTCCCCTTCACCTAGTTCAGGTTGACCAACTTTTTCTAGTGGGGATTAGATTTCATCTAGATGTTTAACCCTCCATATAAAGAATGGACATAAATTGTTTATCACTCTGACAAATTATTTCACCTGCTAGACATAGGTTGTGACATTAAAAGAGGGAAATGAGAAGGTTGTTCTTGATTTTCTGGAGGGAATAATGACACGATTTGGAGTTCCATTTACGGTAATTTTAGACAATGCAATGGCATTCCTTGGTTGCAAATTAATCGAATGGGTCGTCAAGAATGGGGTTTATCTCAAAACCTCATCAAATTATTACCCACAGGAAATGGATTAGCTGAATCTAGTAACAAAAATATCATATGGATCATCAAGCACACAATGGAAACCAATAGAAGAACTTGGAAAACTCAGCTCAATACCACCCTTTGGGTGGATTGAATCACTCCCAAAAGAGCTATTCAGAATTCACCTTTCATGTTAGTTTATGGAAGGGAAGCTAAGCTCCCACTATCTCTAGAATTACCTTCTTTGGAATTGGCACATTAGCTAGAACTTATGGAAAATGCTTCAATGATGGTCAGGTATTCCAAACTAATGGAGTTAGAAGAAACAAGGAATAAGGAAATGAAAACCCTAGAAAAACAATAGTATCAAGTTAGAATATCTTTGGAAAAAGGGCATCCAAAAAGGAATTTCATGAAGGAGATTTGGTTCTTAAATGAGATGTTGATAGGGTAAAGCCAGGTATATATGCTAAATTTGATTCCCTCTAAGCAGACTTTATATTGTCACAAGTTGCAAAGAATAAAATTAATTTTAAATATCAAGGATTAATGGAGAGGAATTTCCCATTCATGTTGATGGGATTCATCTCAAGGCCTTCTGTTCACATCAGTTTCTGTATTTTTACAATGTTTGTTTTGATTGATTCCTCCAAGTGCCTTACACATCGTGTTGTTTTCTTTTTTGTTTCTTTTGTTTGGAGTGTGCCGTGAATGTATTCTTTTTTAGAACTCTTTTTCCCAATGGTTCATATAAGGCTACTGGCGTAAACATTAGTAGGAAAGCATTCCCTGGAGGTCACCAAAAATGTTAACCTATAAATCTTACCTTAAGAGAGGTTTTTCTTTTTCGGGTTTTTTTGAAGAAGCCACTATGAAATGAAATTTTTATTTCAGACTTTTGAATTTCGAAAGTATGAAATTCCTTTCGGAACTTGGACTTTCGGTTTTAGAATCACCTTTGTGCAGTTTCCACTTTTCTCGACTCGAGTTCAAGTTCAAAACTCCAAAGTTCTGAAATTTTGAACTTTAGACTTTTGGGTTTTGGAATTATGCATTGCCTTTTTGAAAAATTCCTTGTTTTAGTTCGAAGTCCGAAACCCCAAAGTTCCAAAATTTTAGAACTTCGGACTTTGGGTTTGAAAGTTTCACATCACTTTTTTGATAATTTTATCCCATGTTTAAAGTCTGAAACTCAAGTTCTTAAATTTGAGAACTTCGGATTTTCAAGGTTTAGACTTTGGGTTTCGTATTGCACAACTCACATTCCATTTAGGGTTTCGAGGCGATTTTAGAGTTTCTATGACCATTTAATTTTCAACTACCCCCACATGTCGATTCCCAACATTAATTTCGGGTTTTTCTATATAAAATGGAATTTTACTGTCATTTTCAATTGACTTTTGCTCTAACACTCTGATTTTACCACACCATTTTCTAATTTCGAGGCATTATTTTCAAGGTAAATTTGTTTTGTGTTATTTCTTTTTGGTTTATGATTATTTGGGGTTTTCTTTATTTGTCTATTTTTATTTTATTTGTTCTTCTTTTCTTGCTTGAAACAAAAACCCCATCATTTGTCATTTTTTCTTTAACCACGTTATGTGATTCCCACAACTACAAATTCCAATTCGTGTAGGAATATAGTCCAAAATTGCATACCAATTCATTCTAGATATTCACTAGTATTCAATTTTCATTTGTGCCTTTCGGTAATTTCAGTTTTCACAGTTGTCTTTTTTAACTTTCCATTTTGGAGGTTCAAGGATTTTGAAGTTTGAGAACTCGCATTTTGGAGTTTCGGAGGTTTCTGTTTTTAGACTTTCACATTCGAAGGTCACAATTTCACACTTGACTTTTCGTAGGTCTGATTTTGGAGATTCGTGAGGTCTACCTTTCGGGTTTTCAAAGGCTTGTACTTGGAGCCAAAGCCTTTTGGAGTTATTATATATGACTTTTGGACTTTGACATTTTATAGTTTTACAAAATTTCAAAAGGTCATTCGGATTCCAAATGCCGAATTAAATGTCAACCTCCTCATCAAAGGGAAAATAAAAAATGAAGTATACATTTTTAGGAGTTTCTTCTCACTCATCTTTCCTCAGATTGGGAAAACATTAGGGATACCGATCTTGGACAAGTAGATTTTCCATACTTCTGGGTAAGGTTAAAGGCCCCTAACAAGAAGTCTTGGATGCAGGCCATATTTGATAGTGGGCTTTCTCTCGCTGCTAGTTTTCTTACATCCATGCATTGTATTGAATTCATCTTGCCGCAGATAGCCCACTTTGATAAAGATTATAATCGGTAAAAAATGACGACAACAAGGTCATAATTAGATTGGACACCTACTTCTTTGAAGATTTATTTAAACTTCCAGATGTTGAAGAGTATGCAAAAATTTCACCGAAAGCTACAATTGAACATTGGGACAAAGAAATGGAAATGTGTACAAAAGTTATGATGAAGAGCTACTTGGCCAAGAATGTCACCAAACTTCCTAAGACAATGTTTCGCTCGGATTTCATCCAGGAAGTAAATGATCTTATTGTGTTGTTGAGTAGAGTTTCGGGTCTTGCTTCGGGAGGGAGTTTTAAGAATGGATGTTCTGTATATTGCCACTATTAAAAAGAACAAATAATTCATACAATGGGGAGAGCATATCAGTAGCTCAATTTTTTTCAATTGAGTAATGTCTTTTCTTCAAAAACTTTTACATGACTTATTTCTTGGTTTATGTTGCAGCTTCCTGGGGAATTCAATGGTTTAAATACAAAAGATGTTAGAAGTACATCACAAATTTATGAAATTTTATCCTCAAATATAGATGGGAGAGGGAAGAAAACATTTCTACGGCAGTGGTCAATGATGCCTTTTTCATTTTTCTCCTTTATCATTTTGACAAGAATTTGTATAATCGAAGGATTTCTAATGAGGATTTTAAAGAAGTAATGAGAGGAGAGCCATTTATCTTTATTTCCAACATTTACATACATTAGGATTCCTAGTTTCGTGGGTGCCCCTAGCAATTTACCAAGATGTCCTACTGACAAATGGGTTTTGTTAGAATTGGTTTGGTAATTGTTGGATTATCACAAAATCCAAAACAAATGACATAAGGCGAGCGTCAGTTTCCCATTTCAATCAGAAGATATACTTGTGCCAGTATTTATAAAGCAAAGAATGTGGATGCATAAATGTCTGAAGTTACTTTGCGAACCTTTCATCCCAGAACCAACTTTGACTACTGGGGTAAGTTCAGTGAAATGAGTTTAGCTAGTTCTCACATGCCTCAGCTAGAGGATATTTGGATTCACTGTTGGGATGAGGTTATCATCAAGAAACAAGAATATGAAAGATTGACTTTGGATGAGGTTAGAAAATTTGGTATTGTGGAGATTCAGAGGAGATGGAGGATGATGATGAAGTGTTGGATCCAATATACAAGGGTAATAATGTTGCCAATCAACCTTTGCCATGGATCAATTGGTATCAAGAGGAGCATTGCAATACTAAGGAAAGTTGGGGCACATTTTACAAAGAACATATGATTGGTTGGCTACCTTTGGAATTTCACCCAAAGGGTTAGATCAATCTATAAGAACAAAATCCCAACCAACAATGAGTCTCCCTACACCCACAAAAGGAGAAATGTCTACCCGTAAGGCCAATATACCTCCTAGGAAGATTTCATTTGTTGTTAGAAGTTCCTCCCTTTCCAAGGCTCCTATTTCCAATTTTGTGTCTTCTGCAATATCAATATCAGAAGTTGTTGAAGTTATTGATTCTCCAGTTGTGTCAAAAAATATGCTACCCCTCCTTCCCTTCCATTATCACTTCCCTATCATTACCTTCTTCTTCTCCACTCATCTCTTCTTTTCCATCCCCATCCATGGCCCAAGTATTTTCATCCCTTCCTATCCTCTCAGTAGGGGAAATGATTGGGTCTCCAGTTTCCACTTCATTGTCTCAACAACTTTCATTTATTTCTATTTCAAATTCCGGTCCCATTGCATCTAATCTTGAGGCTATTCTCACATGCTCAAAATAGTCTCACCCCATTTTGCCATTGAAAAATTTATCAATTTATGGCCCCTGCCATAAATTATCTCCCGTGTTGTGCACGAGAGGTCCCCGCCTTCCTTTTTTTGTCATAATTAGTCCTTTTTGGACCAAGGATCATGTATAAAACCAAAAAAATTGTTTCCTTGTTCCCCGTCCATCATCGAAAAGGTCTATATTTGGGTGTAAAAACTCGGGCTCTCCCATTCTTTCCATTTTCCACATTCATAATTTGTTGTCTTTGTCATTTTTTCCCTAAATACTTGAGGAAAAATGAATGGATGTAGCTCGAAGAAATTATTTGAGCTTTGTAATGCTTCTAAATTCTCTGTCCTTGGAGAAAATTTCATCTCCAGGCTCATGTGGTCATTTTTCTGCATTTTACGGTTTGACGGGCATTTCTCCCAATCAAATTTGCATCCTTGCATCAACGGGAAACGTGGCCTCTTTTGGTTGGACATGGCTCGTGGGGTACTTCATAATTTTATAAATCTGCCTCAACTTGAAAATTGGTCTACGTGGAAGAACGATGCTCATTTGAAAGTTCACTTTTTGGTTTGGCCTTGAGTTGTGTTGGGAGGACACGTGGAGGTTTTCTTACTTTTCCTGGACTTAGACAAATTTTTATGCAGCTGGTATAGTTTGGTAGAATAGGGACATGTGGTGAGCCCATACTCATTCAGGGTCTCTCGCTTTGGGCACCATTTTGAAATTGCACCATGAAGACACGTGGAGGCTTCCACGGGGCTTCCCATACTTAGTCTTTTTCAAAAAGGTTTTAAGGGGCCTAGGACATGTGGAGAAACCACGCATGTTTGAGGACCGGCCCTTGAAGTTTAATTTAAAGAAGTGCTAGGAGGACACTTGGAGGTCTCTACTCACTTTGCATTTTCTTGGAATTTTCAATGGCCAAAGGAGATTGCCTCGGAGATTGACACATGGCACCTTCCACTGAGCTTTAAACCTTCAAAAAAATCTTGTCAGGCCAGGACACGTGGTGAGCCCACGCTCTTTCAAGGTCTCAAATTTTGGGGACCATCTCAAGATGTGCCATTGATGACGTGGTAGTTTGAAAAGTCGAAGGGGGGGAAGTGGACCATCGGAGGTAACTTGGATTTTTTGCCTCTTGTTACCAAAAGGATTAAAACATCAAAATGGCCTACAAACCCGGAATAAAAAATAGTCAAAATTTTGCCCCGGTCAACAACAGAGGTGTGGACTTTGGAGAAAAATTGGAAAATTTTCCTTTTGTGGAGAAAGGAGTTAAAAGTAAAAAAGGAAGTGTGGTTCCGTTGGGACCCACGTCAGAGACTAGAAGTGAAGAAGGGTGGAGTTGCGGGGAAAATTTGGAAAATTTTCCCTTTTCCAAAAAAGAGGTGAAATAGCATAATTTGGCCATGGTTCCTTTGGGACCCACCTTAGGACACGTGTCAGGCTCATTTCTCAAAGGCGGAGGTGCGGAGCAAAATGTGAAAATTTTACATTTTTCCAAAAGTTGTAAAAGGAAAAAAGGAACCCACAGGCCCACTCTAAAATGGATCTCCCACGTGGATGGTCCAAATTCAAAATAGAAATCAATGGCAGTTGTGCATCTATATCTGATTTTTCTACCATTTTCACTCCAGAGCTCCTGGGGATGCGTATTCTTATGGTTTTTTATCATTTCTTGGAGTCTCTGCATGCCAAATGAAGAGGACATTAATCTGGAGGCTGGTTTGGTGGGGAAGGTCTAAAAATGTCTCTCACCATTAATATGCAATCTGATTATTGATTGGCCCAATTTTTCTTTCCTTGGCATGTGAAAGACCTGTTGATATTTGGGTTTGATGAGAAAAAATCCTGGGGACGTATTTTACCATTAAGATGAGATTTGATTTTGGGCTCAAATCTGATCTTCCATTTTCTTTTCCCGAGCATGCAAGGAACTAGATTTGATAGATTAGGGGTGGAAGTGGTTGGCGAGTAAAAGGAAGAGTGATCTACCAGAGAGAGGAGTTGAATGTGGGAGAGGCTCGAAGAGATTTCCCCCTAAGAGCACTAACAATTTTTACATACGATCTGATTAAGGAATCACGATCGAGATCATGGCGAGCACTGGTGCACTCAATGTCTTTGGTTTTGGGGGAAAAGGCTTGTTGTAAAATGTTATAAATAGGCATGTTTTTTCCATGAAAAGGGTTGGAGGTTAGAGGTTGGAATCTTTAGAGTGTTAGGAGTTAGAAACTGATTTCCTAAGAGAAAGCTTGATAGAGCCCATCTTTCTGAGGGACTATTTGAGAAACTTGTATATCTCTTTTGTGTTAAACTTGATCATGTCAAGGTGGTTGTGAGTGTACAGCCATTGAAAAGCTCTGAGATTGTTCTAGAAACTTTCCCCTGCTGATAAGTTTAATCAAATTTGAGTTATTTTGTGTTGACTGAAAAAATTAGTGTTTGCTTGTTTGAATGTCGTAAATAGTTTTATTCATTCCTATTGCAATCTTATACTGAAAATTTTTGTGAAATCACACAAGATCTCATCCCTGTGATAGTTTAATGGTATTGTAATTTCATTTCAAGAAGATCCTTCATCTTGGATGAGATAAACAAATTTAAAATCAATTCACTGTCATTTGTTGATAAAGATTGTTTGTAAGTCTTTGGGTGTACCTTAGGCATGGTTAAATCAAAAACTATAGTGTTTAATTGGTCCTCTAATTTGAGCCTTCATGTTAGGGTCTTAAAGATTATGTGAAAACGTGCTGATTTGGGCCTCCATTGAAGCACACCTTCTAGTTGAAGGAACGTCTTGACTATTCTGAAGCTTTTTGTTGTAAATTTTCTCATTATTGTAAAGTCCCTCCAAAGGTTTGGTATAATCAACTTTATCCTACTTCACCTCCCACCAAATTCATTCAAAAACAATTAATCATACCCATACTACCCCTGTTTGTCATGTGTGTATACAAATGCAAAATTTTTACTACCAAAACATGTAGAAACAATCAGGTTTTCATTGTCTTTAGTGGCCTGAACCTTGCTTAGAAAATATCTCCATTATCTAGAGTGACAACTCGTGAGAGTTAGGTTTTGTTGCATTGATCATATTTTCTTCAAGGTCTTCTTAATAATTTCACAAGGAAGGACATCTCCATCTCCTCCACAAACAACAAGGCTACAAAAAGGGTTCTCTCACCTTGGTTGAAAGGCACAACCATAAAGTAGTGAGGATAGATCAAATCCTCTTGAGGGTGTTATCCATTTCTCCACATTTGAGTGACAAAGGGCTAGTTAGATCCCATCCCCAGCTACAAAATGACTCATTATGATCTATTTGTCTCTAAGCTTCTGTTAAACCTGTGATGTTGCTCAGACTTTGAAGGAGAATCAATTTGGGTACCAACACCTTACTGGTGCATTTTTTCGGGGACATAGTGATTGTAGTTCATATTCAGACCTGGTAAACACTTCATGTGTGCTCAAAGTGCTAATACATCTTTTCAAACATCATTTTGTGTTCGGGCTTGTAAGAAGTTTTCAAAGTTACAAGTGTATGTGCAACTCTTTTAGTTTCTACACCTAGTGCACTAGCTTTCATTGATAAATCTGGGTAAAGAAGAGTCAAGATCTTTCCATTTCTAGTTTCTAGTGTTGATAGACATTTGACAGATCATATTTTAGTGCATTTTCACAACTAAGGTGGAAATCCTTAGTGGCGACTCCTGTTGATCTGATTCTTGATGAGTACCAAGTGTCTTAACCTCTGTCAAGTGAGATTTGTTACTAATCTTTGCAAAGATGGAAGGAAGAAGATCTTTCTTTGCTAGGGATCCTGCTAGGACATTATTTCAGAGCTAGGAAAAGCAAAGTTCAGAAGGAAGAAAATCCTGGAGAGTTGTTGGAGATCAGCAGACAAGAAAAGGGATCTCCATTGATGAAAGTGATCGGCCTATCATTGAAGACTACCATTCAAGTGATTTTGAATCAGGTAGCCTCTTTGTGGAATTGAATTCTCCAACTGGAGAGGGGCCTTCATTTGATTTTGAAAAGTTTTCTTCTCATTCTGCCCTATCTTTTCAAAAGTTGATAGGGATTTCCAAGAAACTAGGCCTTTAGGGGATATCCATTTTGAAAGTTATACTCTGTGTTTCAAAGACCCTCTCCCCTATCAATTTGTCTCCCCTCAGGTCACCTCCTCAAAACAACATGGCCCTACCCCCACCTCAGACCTCCATTTTTTGTAAATACCTTTGGACCTATAAATTTTGTAGGGATGGTTGGTTATCCAAATGTAGTTCCTCAAGATGTAAGGAAATAGACTACCAAAGTTCCAAGGAAACAATGCTATAACTGGTGATCAACATCTAAAGCTTTTTATCAATATGATGGAAGACTTTGAGATTGAACATGAAGATGTATATATCAAATTGTTTATCCATACTTTGGAAGAGGATGCAAGGGATTGGTATAAAGCTTTTCCAGATAATTCCATTGATTCTTGGATAGAGATGAGCAATGCATTTAGATTGCAGTATGGTGATAGAACTGACCCTAGGTTTCTTTTGACAGAATTTGAAAACATCAAAAAGAATCCTAATGAGTCAGTACATGATTTCAACACAAGGTTTAATAAGACCTTGAGGAGATTACCTGTTAGGATAAGGCCATGTGATGAATCATGTTTGATCAAATATTTAGATGCATTTGATAAAAAGGTTGCTTACTACTTGAGGGACAAAAACCCTACTAATTTGAGGTAGGCATTCACCATGGCCCTGCAAATTGAGAATAACATCAAGGCAATTGGAAAGCCTCCAAAAAGGGAGGGTGTAAAACTAATTAACCTGAGAAAAACCTCAAACAAGCAAGGCTGTTGATTTGGAGGAAGTTGTGAAAACTTTGGCAAGGGTTGTCAAAGAAATATCATACAAATTAGCCTAGGGAAGAAAAGGGGATTGGGAAGAGCTCACAAGGTCAACACAAGCAAGCAAGGCCAAGACAGGTTCACAAATCACCAAAGATCTGATGATAGAGGAAAGGGACTGTTGGATTTGGAAATAGACAAGTCCCAAGCTAGGGAAAATAGAATGGTACTGATCCTTTGGCTGCCAAAGTTGCCATTGTGGAGGAGACAGATGTCATTGATTGGTGTGATAGATGTTTCATGCCCCATGCTCCATGTGAGGAAGATCAAGCAAGAAGAGGAAGAAGCTTATGATGATAATGATGATGATGTTTGCATGATGGGTTGCTCCACAAGCTTACAACAAGGGGAAACTTCAACTGAAGTGATAAGTGCTAGAACTGCTGCTGATTTTTGGGATTGCATTCATCGGGTACCTTTTTCCTCCCTCTCATACTTTAGAAGATAGATACTATACAAGATTTTGAATTTCCCAATAATGAATTTGAATATTTAAGGGCTTTAATGATAAAGAAGTATGATGGAGGCATCCCATCTGAGGAGGACAAGTAGTTGTTGATGAATGTTGTTTTGTGGCAAGAAAAGGAACACAACACAAGAAGTAGGGTTGTCAAAGGGACAGGGCCTCAAGCCAAGCCAAAAACTCCATTGCTTTCAAATGTTCCTAAAGAGACTCCTAAGAAAGATGCATCTGCAAGGGCCCTACTATCCCAAACAAAATCATACCCCTCCTCATGCCCAAGTTGTCAAAAATCTTGTGCCATCTAATGAGTGTGTCAACCTTCCTTCAATGTTGCCTTGCCAAAGTTTGTCCCTTATGATATTGCCCAAGTCTTGAGTCAGATCAAGATCTCAGTTCCAATTGTTGAATTGCTTAGGATTCTGAGCACAAGAAGAGGGATCTTGAGTATTTGGGGCTGAAAGAGGAGAAGACTGCCCCAGGAAAAAATATAAACATTGTGGAGACTCCACCAGTCATTGAAGAATTAGAGGCACCACCAACATCAGAAGAGCTAGATGAACCACCTGAGGTTTATTTGGGAACATCCTTGGTAGATTCTCAGCTGAATGTGGATCCATTCTTCACTACCCTGATCATTAAGGATAGATTGTTGCACAATTGTATGTTTGATTCAGGGGCATCATGCAATGTTATGCCTCTGGAAGTTATGAATGAACTGAATATCAAAGTAACAACTACATATGGGAAGTGCATTGCTATGGATTCTAGAGAGAGGTGCTAGTGGTGGGATGTGTGAAGGGTTTGGTGGTGCAACTTGCAGCCTATCCGGGAAGAATTTGAAGCTTGATGTAGTTATTGTTGACTGCCTAGCCAAGTGGGGTATGTTGTTATCTAGAAAGTGGGCTGCAAGTGTTGGTGGGAGTGTTCAAATGGATATGTCCTATGCCACCATCCCAATTGAGGGCAGCCTTGTCAAGTTGTATGGGGAAAAGAAGATGTTGCACCTTATTGAGGATCCCAACAATGCATCCTATGAGTATTGTACACAAGTGTTGATGTTGATAACTTTGTAGGATTTGTTGATGGAAAAGAGCACAAGATTGAAGAATGCAAGTGTCTTGAGTAGGAAGGCTCTCCTTGGACTTTATTGTTTGATGGAGCTTGCTCCAAGTTTGGAAATGGTGTTGGTGTTGTTCTGATCTCTCCAGGAAAGAAAAGTTTGTCTTTTCCTTCAAGCTCAACTTTGAGTGCACTAATAACATTGTTGAGTATGAGGCACTATTGTTAGGTTGAGGATTGCATGGAAATATGGTGTTAAAGACATCATTGTTAAAGGAGATTCAAAATTAATTGTAAAGAAAGTTAGAAAAACTGTATGCCACAAAAAATCAATGAATGAAACAATATAAGCATGCAGTTTGGGATCTCATTGAGATGTTTGATTCATTCAACATTGTGCATCATGATAGGAAGTTCAATGATTTTGGTAGAAACATGCTTGTTGTGTTGGGATCTGGTTTGATAATTGTGTAGTGTCCCCATATTGTGAATATGATGTTGAGGTGTTAACAAGGCCATCTGTACCTGAAACATTAAGCATTGAAGGTTTTTGATGATGATGCTCAGGTCAAAATATTTTGTAGAATAAAGGAGAGTTTTCTGATCAAAATATTGATTGGGAGCCAATGGTGTGTGTAGAAGAAGGTAAAGAAACCTTGTTTGGCAAAGGCATCATCCAACTAAAAACTAATACCATTCCTAGAGGGTTGGTTGCTCTTGAGTCCAATTTTGATAATGTTGATCACATTATTAATAGATGCATGGAAGCCCTCAAGGATATTGAGGAGCATGACCTTGGCACAAAGGAGAAACCAAGGAAGATTTGGTTAGGAAGCAATCTCAGTAAAGGAGGAGAAGTAGTCCTACATCAATTGCTGAAAAGGTATCAAGATTGCATGGCTTGGACTTATTCTGAGCTGAAGGCATATAAGAGAGGATCTGTTTCAACATGAGATTCCCCTTGGAGTCCAATGCAAAACCATTTAGGTAGAAAAGAGGCCAATCAATCCACTCCTATCTCTTAAAATGCAAAGAGGAACTGAAGAAATTGAGGATGGAGGGATTATTCAGCCCACAAGGTATTCTTCTTGGGTTGCAAACCTAGTACCAGTTAGAAAGAAGAATGGTGACATCAGGTTGTGTGTGGATTTTAGAAATCTGAATAGAGCATCAATGAAGGATAATTATCCTTTACCAAACATGGAAAACATGTTGCAGCTAGTAACTAGTTCTGAGCTACTTTCTACCCTGGATGGTTTCTCTGGTTATAACCAAGTTGTGGTGAAGGAATCAAGAAAGAATTAAACAACCTTTACCACTCCTTGGGGGACTTATGTGTATGTCAGGATGCCCTTTGGTCTGATGAATGTTGGAGAAACCTTTCAAAGAGCAATGGATGTTGCTTTTTTGGTTACATCAATGATTTTATTGTTGTTTACCAAGATGATGTGATTGTGTTCTCTAGAAAGTGAGGTGATCACTTGTTGCACTTGGAAAAGATGTTGATAAGATGTAGAGAGTATGGCATTTCACTCAATCCAAAGAAGTGCCATTTTGGAGTGTAGAAGGAAAATTTTCTTGGTCACATTGTGTCACAAAGGGGTGATGATTGATCTAGAAAGGGTAGAGGCCATCAACAAGGTCCCAATTCCAAGAACCAAGAAAGGAATCTAGTCCTTCTTTGGGTAGATAAACTTCATTAGAAGATTTATCTCAAACTTTGTTGAGTTGACCATTCCAATCACCTCCATGTTAAAGAAGGACCAGGTCATCAAGTGGGAGGAGGATGTCATTCAAGATTTCAATGGGATTAAAGAGGCATTAAAGCATGCACCTGTTCTAGCAGCTCAGATTATAAGAATCCCTTTCAACTATTCTCTTTTTCTTTAGAGAACACCATTGCATCTATCCTGTTGCTAGAAAGGATGATGAAGGGGTTGAGAGGCCAATTGCCTTTTTAGTAAGGCATTGTAGGGGCTGAGCTGAAATACACTATTATGGAGAAACAAGCATTTTCCTTGGTAAAAGAAACAAAGGTTTTTAGGCCTTACATTTTGAGTTCTAATATTTTTTGCTTATGTTCCCCACACCATGGTGAAAGACATCTTATCAGAGATGGAAGTCTCAAGCAAAAGGTGTAGGTGGGTGAACAAGTTGCAAGAATATGATATGGATATCCAAACCACAAAGTTGGTGAGAGGTTTGGGCTTGGCTAAGCTTATGGCTGAGAGAAACTTGCAAACTATTGAGGTGAATGAGGTAGAGAAGGAAGGGTAGATGTATTTGAGAAACTAATGAGTTTTGAGTGGTACAAGGATGTGATTTTTTATCTCAGACATTTATACTACCCTGAGTATTTGAGTAAGAACCAAAAAAGGGCCCTTAAGTTGGCTTCCCAGAAATATGTCATTACTGATTATGGGTTAGCTTGGAAGAACCCTGAGGGAGTCCTCTTAAGGTGCATTACTGAAGATGAAGCCCCCAAGATAATTGTTGATCTCCATGGAGGAGTTTGTGGGGGAATTTTTTTGGAAGGGTCACAACACACAAGATCCTGAGGGCTGGTTATTGGTGGCCAACTCTTTTCAAGGATGCAACACTTTTGGTTAGAAGATGTGAGAGTTTCAACACTTCTCTGGAAGACTAAAAGCTTCAAGCTCCCTTCCTTTGCAGCCTGTATCAATTGAAGCTCCATTCAAGCAATGGGAATGGATTTTATTGGTGAGATTTCAAGACCCTTCAAGTGTTGGCCATAAGTGGATTCTTGTAGCCACTTGATTACTTCACCAAGTGGGTAGAGGCAATCCCCACCAAAAGGGAAACACACCAAATTGTCATGGACTTCATGTTGAACCATATCATCTGTAGGTTTGGGGTGCTAGTCAAAGTTGTTGTTGACAATGCCATGAGCTTCAGAGCTAAACCCTTGGTGGAATGTGTAGAGAATATGGGATAAATTTGACATATGCTTCTAATTATAATCCCCAAGGAAATGGACAAGTTGAGTCTAGTAATAAAAATTTTCTAAAGATTATCAGAAGAACCTTGGAGCTTAACAAGAGAAAATGGGGTGAGCAGTTGAAATTTGTTGTTTGGGATGACCAAATTACTATTAAAAGAGCCACTGGAAAGAGTCCATTTGAGTTGGTGTATGGAACTCAGGCCCTGCTGCCCCTACATATGCAATTATCCTCATATCAGTTCATGCAACAACTGGAAGATCAAGAAGTAAGTCCATATGATGCCGCATTAACCAGATTGTTGAACTTGATGAAGAAAGGAGGGCATCCCACCAAAGGCATATAAAGTTCAGAGAGAAGATGAAGAAGATGTTTGAAAAGAAGGTCACCCCTAGAGCTTTCAATGTTGGGGATCTTGTGTTACTTATGGGATAAAGAGCATGAGGATAAGGGCAAGCATGGAAAATTTGATGCTCTATGGATGGGCCCTTACTCCATTGATATTAGAATTGGTGAACATACCTTCTTCCTGAAGGACTTGGATGGGGAATTTCTTGAATTTCCTATTAATGGAAGCATTTGAAACATTTCTTGGATTGATTCCCTAATAATCAAGGTGAACATCATTTTGTATAGTGTATAGTTTTTGTTTTTTTTTTCTTTTTTGTTTTTGTCTCGCTTCCTGGTCCTTGGTGACCTGTTTTTGTTGGTTTCTCTGTTCATTTTTTGGGAGATGGCTTTGTTTCTCTACTCTTTCAAGCTGACTCCTTTCCCAATGGATATTTTGGCACTTGGTCTACCTTTTTTCTTGTGGCACTCACAGGGAGTGCCCATCCCCGAGTCAGAGCCGATGTTGGTGCTCAAAATAGTCTCGCCCCATTTTTCCATTGAAAATTTATCAATTTATGGCCCCTACCATAAATTATCTCCCCATGTTGTGCTGAGAGGTCCCTATCCTTCCTTTTGTTTTCATAATCAGTCCTTTCTTGGACCAAGGATCATGTATAAAACCAAAATTGTTTCCTCGTTCCCTGTCCATCTGAAAAGGTGTATTTGGGTGTAAAAACTCGGGCTCTCCCATTCTTTCCATTTTCCACAATCGGGATTTGTTTGTCCTTGTCATTTTTTCCCTAAATACTTGAGAAAAATGAATGGATGTGGCTCAGAGAAATGTATTTGAGCTTTGTAATGATTTCTGAATTCTCTATCCTTGGAGAAAATTTCATCTCCAGGCTCGTGTGGTCATTTTTCTGCATTTTACGGTTTGATGGGTGTTTCTCTCGGTCAAATTTACATCCTTGCATCAACGGGAAATGTGGCCTCTTTTGGTTGGACATGGCTCGTGGGGTAACTTCATAATTTTATAAATCACCTCAACTTGAAAACCATCTCTACATGGAAGAACGATGCTCATTTGAAGTTCACTTTTTGGTTTGGCCTTGGAGTTGCATCGGGAGGACACGTGGAGGTTTTTGCCTCTTCACCCAAACTTAGAAAATTTTTATGGCACTAGTACAGTTTGGTGGAATAGGGGGACACATGGTGAGCCCGCGCTCATTTAAGGTCTCCTTTTTGGGCACCATTTTGAAATACGCCATGAAGACATGTCAAGGCTTCGGAAGGGTGGGCTGAGGGGATACTTTGGAAAAACTTAGTCTTTTTCAAAAAAAAGGTTTTGAAGGGTCTTAGGACAAAAGGAGAAACCGCGCATGTTTGAGGATCCGACCCTTGAATTTTAATTTTTAAAGAAGTGTGGAGGAACTTGGAGGCCTCCACTCACTTTACATTTTTCTTGGAAATTTTAATGGAAAAGGAGACCTCGGGCTGCACGACACATGGCACCTCCCACATGGCCTGAGCTTTAAACCTTCAATACAAATTTGAAATTAGGCTAGACACGTGGTGAGCCCGCATCTCTTTCAAGGTCTCAACTTTTTTGGGACCATCTCAAGATGCGCTATTATGATGCGTGGTAGTTTGAAAAGTCGAAATGGGGGGGAAGCGGACCATCGGAGGAAATTTGGAGCCTCTTATTACCAAAAGGATTAAAAAATAGAATTACCCCATCAGACCATGGTAAGATGAATAGTCAAAAATTTTCCTTGGTCAACGGTGGAGGTGTGGACCTTCGGAGGAAAATTTGGAAAATTTTCCTTTTTGAGAAAGGAGTTAAAAGTAAAAAGGGAAGTGGTTCATTGGGACCCACGTCGAGAGACTAGAAGGAAAGGCGGAGCTTTGGGGAAAGTTTGGAAAATTTTCCTTTTCCAAAAAAGAGGTGAAATAACATTATTTGGATCGTGGTTCCTTTGGGACCCACCTTAGGACACGTGTTTTAGGCTCATTTCTTGAAAGGTATTTGTGCAGAAAAATGTGAAAATTTTACATTTTCCAAAAGTTGTAAAAGGAAAAAGGGAACCTGCAGGCCCGCTCTAAAATGGATTTCCCATTTGTGGAAATGGTCAAATTCAAAATAGAAATCAATTTCATGGTTGTGCATGTATATCCATCTTCTGATTTTTCACGCCATTTTGACCCTACCTGAGGAATTTGTATTTTTATGGTTTTTATCATTTCTTGAGTCTCTGATGCCAAATGAAGAGGAGCATTAATTGCGGAGGCCTTGTTTGGTGGGGAAGGTTTTATTCATGTCCTCTCACCATTAATATGCAATGTGAAATCACACACAGTGATCATGTGATAGATTAATTTTCTTTTCTTCCATTTGAAATACCCTTCATATTTGGGTTTGATGAGGAAAATCTGGAGACATCTTTTACCATTAAGATGAGATGATTTACAGGCTGTAATCCTATCTTCCATTTTCTTTAGGCATGGTAAATTAGATTGAACTATAGATTTAATTTGGATTAATTGGAGCCTTCATTGGAGGGTAAAGGGAAATGATTGTGTGAAAAGTTGAATGTGGGCCTCCATTGAAGAGATCGCCCCCTCGGCAACTTTTGAGACCACGAAGCAATCTTTGCAATTGCGGGAATCGATCGAGATCATCTTGATGAAGCACCCTTCAAGTACACATTCAAGGAACGTCTTGTCTTGTTTTGAAGCTTTTCGTTGTAAAGTTTCTCATTATTAAAAGTTCAAAGGTGGTATAATCAACTTTATCCTACTTCACCTCCCACCAAATTCATTCAAAAACAATTAATCATACCCATACTACCCCTGTTTTTCATGTGTGTATACAAATGCAAAATTTTACTACCAAAACATGTAGAAACAATCAGTTTTCATTGTCTTTAGTGGCTTGAACCTTGCTTAGAAAATATCTCCATTATCTAGAGTGACAACTCATGAGAGTTAGGTTTTGTTGCATTGATCATATTTTCTTTAAGGTTTTCTTAATAATTTCACAAGGAAGGACATCTCCATTTCCTCCACAAACAGCGGAGCTACAAGAGGTTTCTCTCACCTTGGTTGAAAGGCATAACCATAAAATAATGAGGATAGATCAAATCCTCTTGAGGGTGCTATCCATTTCCCCACATCCGAGTGACAAAGGGATCTAAACCCGTGATCTTGCTTAGACTTTAAGGAGAATCAATTTGGGTACCAACAAAACCTACTCCGAAGAGACAAGTAAAATGGCCAAAGATCATCCCTAGTTTTTCTATAAGCCAATCAGGAGAGAGATTCATGGAATTTACTACCCTTGTTGAGGGGAAGAATAATGATACTATCACAACATCGGATTACTAGATCTCTAGGTTTTCACTAGGGAAGGCAACACACGAAGGTGCCAAAAAAGATGTGCAAGTGGCTCTCAGAAATTTGTTGGAGAAGTATGATAAAGATAAAGCTTCCAAAGATGAACTAAAGGAAAAAGTTGAACAACTCACTTCTCTATTAAGGAAAGTAACACAACCCACTCCAACCGTTGATCCTTCAACTACTACTGCTCTGAAAATTTCTCCCACTGGATGATATTTCATATCATGAGATTGAGAAGATAGGTTAGAAGGGAAGATCAGTGAATGGATGGATAGAACACATGCTTCAGGAAGATAACCCTTTGATTAAAGAAGTTGTTGAATTATATAATGATTTGCGAATTGATAGTACCTCCATTCGCGAGTTAGATGAAGTCCTCTCTGGGGATAACAACAATCTAAATCTAAATTTGACTTCATGGGGCGAGATTAGAGATGAGGATCCAGATTTAATTCTTCAAGAAGAAGTAATTGATGATATCTCGCTCGATCCTATCTTCCATTTTCTTTTCCCGAGCATGCAAGGAACTAGATTTGTGATTAGGGGTGGAAGTCATTGGAGGGTAAAGGGAAGAGTGATCTACTAGGAGAGGGAGTTGAATGTGGGAGAGGCTAGAAGAGATCTGCCGCCTTGAGCACTGACAACTTTTACGAGATTCGAGTCTGGGAATCGCGATCGAGATCATGGCAAGCAATGGTGCACCCATTGAAGTACACATTCAGTTGAAGGAACGTCTTGATTGTTTTGAAGCTTTTCATTGTAAAGTTTCTCATTATTGTAAAGTCCCTCCAAAGGTGGTATAATCAACTTTATCCTGCTTCACCTCCCACCAAATTCATTCAAAAACAATCAATCATACCCATACTACCCATGTTTTTCATGTGTGTATACAAATACAAAATGTTTACCACCAAAACATGCGAAACAATCGAGTTTTCATTGTCTTTAGTGGCACGAACCTTGCTTAGAAAATATCTCCATTATCTAGAGTGACAACTCATGAGAGTTAGGTTTTGTTGCATTGATCATATTTTCTTTAAGGTTTTCTTAATAATTTCACAAGGAAGGACATCTCCATTTCCTCCCAAACAAATGAAGCAGGCTACAAGAGGTTTCTCTCACCTTGGTTGAAAGGCATAACCATAAAATAATGAGGATAGATCAAATCCTCTTGAGGGTGCTATCCATTTCCCCACATCCGAGTGACAAAGGGATCTAAACCCGTGATCTTGCTTAGACTTTGAAGGAGAATCAATTTGGGTACCAACAAAACCTACTCCGAAGAGACAAGTAAAATGGCCAAAGATCATCTCTAGTTTATCTATAAACCAATCAGAGAGAGAGTCATGGAATTTTCTACCCTTGTTGAGGGGAAGACTAAAGATACTATCACAACATCGGATTACCAGATCTCTAGGTTTTCACTAGGGAAGGCAACACACGAAGGTGCCAAATAAGATGTGCAAGTGGCTCTCAGAAATTTGTTGGAGAAGTATGATAAAGATAAAGCTTCCAAAGATGAACTAAAGGCAAAGGTTGAACAACTCACTACTCTATTAAGGAAAGTAACACAACCCACTCCAACCATTGATCCTTCAACTACAATTGCTCTTAAAATTTCTCCCTCTGGATGATATTTCCTATCATGAGATTGAAAAGATAGGTTAGAAGGGAAGATCGGTGAATGGAAGGATAAATCTCATGCTTCAGGAAGATGACCCTTTGATTAAAGAGGTTGTTGAATTATATTATGATTTGCGAATTGATAGTACCTCCATTCGCAGGTTAGATGAAGTCCTCTCTGGGGATAACAACAATCTAAATCTAAATTTGACTTCATGGGGCGAGATTAGAGATGAGGATCCAGATTTAATTCTTCAAGAAGAAGTAATTGATGATATTTCAAAATTGTTTGAGTTTCATAAAGGTATGTAATTTAGATCCCAGGTGTTGTTGGATTTGATCAAGAAATTGGATAATAAATGCGTGGAAATAATGGATGGTCTAAATGATATCTCAGAAGATTTTGATATTATCAATTGGAAAATTTTAAATGTGAATATTCGACGCTCTTCTAGTGGATTAACTTAAATCAAATTTAAAATATTTGGTAAAGAAAGATGATGAGGTAACTAGGACTTTCAATAGTGATTCAATTGTGAGTTGGTCTCATGCCGAGAATTTCATAAGTCAATAAGAAAGTTGTGAGTAAGTTGAAACGTTTCCACTAAAGTGGCAAGAGAGAGATAAATACGGTGGACATGGTAAATCATTACGCATGTGGATTGGAAGAAGAGAGGAAGTACAAGGAATCATCAAACATTTCATTGATTACAAGCATCATATGACTATGTGGGAGAAAGAGCAAGAGAAAATCAAAGAGGAAAAATATGTTGCAAGACCAAGCTAAGCTAGGTGGCCATGAAAGGACAGTTCCAAGCTTTGGATCAGTCCAAGTTGCAAGGTTGACTTATTCAAACGTTTACAACAACTTTGCTATTTTTATGGGAGACTATTCCTTGAATTTAATTACATTCTATTTTTAGTAACTTCTTAGTTAAGGTCCAATTGTAATGGCTCAACCGAAAAAACTTATAAATAGTTAAGTGCATGAAGTTTAAAAATACTTTTAGATCATTGGGAAAGTTACTCTTCAAGCTTGGAAGAGTGCTTTGAATACTTTGGAGCCTTTCAATTATTTTCAAAACAATATTTTTCTGTGAAATATCTAATTCATTTTGTTGATGGTTAATTAATGCATGCTTTGTGAATGAGTAATTCCTTAGTGTGAAGTGGCTAATCTACCTTTATTTCAAAACATCTCGTTATTATCTTAGATATCAATTGGAATTTTATATCCTCTCTGTTATAAAGTTGCATTATCATTAACTGCCATGAAGAGAAAGGGATGTATGACATGTGTATATCATATATTGTTGTGATTTGTTGATTGTGTATTTGAGTAGGCTTGATCTTTCTATTAAATATATTTGGTTTCCTAAACGGAAACACATGCTTTTTTATGTCTGTGGTATCTTATTTTCCTTGTCTAAATAAGATGAGGTGAAGTTGGATTGTGATGTTTTATCTTTTCTAAATCAACCCTTTCCAATGTGAAGATCAGAAAATTGTCTAAAAATACTCTCTCTTGGTGCAATCACCTTACTTTTCCTTTTTTATTTCTGACCTTTAACCCCATAAATTGAGTAGATTATATTTATTTTCAAAGTGTTTTAGCCTTGAATCTCGATCTTAAATCAAGTGCTCCAAGTTCTAAAGGAAGTCGGCCTTCTCCAGAGGTTCATCCCAAGGCAACAAGGTCCCACACCTTGGGGATGTTCCAACATTGCACGGGATCAATCAACAATTCAACGGGTGCACGATTCGAGTGACAACATAAACCCTAAGGTTTCAGAAGCGGGGTGTGTCATTCGTAATGTTTTATGTGAACTAGTCAGCGTCGAATCATTTCACCTTCAGGAAGGTGCATGTAATCAAACTGAGGCACAAGCCCTAATGTTTGGCATTAAAAGGGCAATGGAATGTGGATGTACCCATCGATCATTGAGGGTGACTCACAGGTAATAATTTAAGCTCTCATTTTAGGTGAGGCCTCCAATCGGAATCTAGATTTCTATATATCAAACACTCTCTTTTGGCTCACCAAACTGGATTCTTGGAACATACGACACGTGTTACGTGAGGCCAACTCAACAAAGATCACCTGGAAAATCATGGGATGACATAGCGAACGATGCCATAATATATAATGATCAATCCTTATGGCCTCGGATTAGACACCATTTTGGAAAGTGAAGCCATTTAAGGAAATGAGTAATTGGTTTAAGTTTCAAAGACATGGGAAGTCTTTTTATGGAAATATTGGGCCCTCTATTCCCATGCCTCTCTCCACTCTCTCGCTCTAGTTCTTTTGAGGGTTTCTTTGTTTGTCTTAATGGCTTCCATGCCCTATCCAAGCACGTATCTTAGAGGTGAGATGTAGGAAATCTCCTTCTACAACCTTCTCCCTACTTGGTGAAGAAAATCTTCATAATTGCCTCCGATCTCATGGGTAAAGGAATCGAACGCATCGTTGGGGACGGTTATTTTTAGGGCTATGGCCGTCTAAGGGTGAATGCGGAGATTGCATTGGTTTTTGTGTCACATTTGTTGCTAATAGGTGGAGACAATGAAGAAAATGTTTTGATAGCTCCTCACTTCATCTACGCATGACATGCGATTAGTTTGGAGGAAGCTGTGTGGAATTTTTGCATGCCATCTAGTTCCCTGCAAGTCACATAGGTTAGTGGTTCGAGCATGGTGGCAAAGGAATATGTGTCAGAATTAGAAAAATGCAACAAATTAGTTCTGTGGCGATTTGTAGTGAAAGTTCACCAACAATGTAGGTTGATACTTATACTCACTTAACATTTACAAGAAATCCTCATGCAAATATATTCCAAAAATCAATCAAAGATATCTTAAATTCCCCTAAAACAATAGAAAACATTAGATAATCGCCAACACATGTTTGAAGCATTCCATATGAAGTTCAAGAGTCTATCTTCCCAAGTTACAAGCTTCAAAATCCAAGTGAAGAATAAGCATACCAAACCACTACAAAGCATTATAAAGTGTACATTTCCAAAGATAGTTGCATCCATATAGATTTCACATCTCCACATGAAAAAAATATATGTGGTTTGAGGCCACTTCATAGTATAACCAATTTAGGTGTTTTTCTGATTACACTTCAAACTAATTTACTAACATTTTCATCGATAACTTACCTATGATTAGGATTTGAATCTATTTTAGGTCATACAAATGGTTTCGCACATGTGTGACACCTTGAATTCTACAAAAATACATATTTCAAATACTTGTACTGAGACACAAAAAGTTACATAATGTCAGCACTTTGTTGTATGGAACTACCAAACTAAATGGAAGCACCAAATAATTCCATACATATTTGACATTTCCTACCTATTGATGTTTCACTCCCAAGTGTAGAAATGATACCTATTTAGGTCAACTCAATCATTTTATCCTTTCTCATTCATTTGGATCAAATTTTGGGAATATATAATAGCTAAGTACTTCTCCCTTCTTCAATATTATTTCATTTACTGCTTTTATTTATCAATCTATTTTGTAAATTACTAAATAGGTATATTCTGATATTCACATTGATATTAAATTAATTAATATAAATACATATCCTATTTTTAACCCCACCAAGTTTTAAGAAGTAAAAACATTTATTTCACCCTTGAGTAAAAGATTTGGAGAACATGTTAATTGATTTAATCCTTAACCTAGTGCAGACTCTAGTCCTTATTGCGTGATCATTTCCCAAGATTTGTGGGCAGTTCTCTTTTTCTTTTTCATGGCTCAACTGTAAATAATTTATAATCTTAGATCCCTAACTCTGATTTCTCGTTAAGGACAATCCACATGATTAAATTTCTTTTTATGCCTCGGGATGGTTAGATTGCTTGTTTATTCCCAAGATGTTTGACGCTCTGCTCTGCATATTATGATAAAACAGAGAAAAAAAAGGAAACCCAGAAAGATGATATCGATCCAAGGAAGTAACGACATATGTTTTTAAAGAGTGTGAAAAGGTGAAGAATCACAATATTTCAAGGAAGACTCACAATATATCAATTATAGAAATTTAAAAGTAAACACGTGGTACAAAAATAAAATCCCAACGGGGATTGAACTGATAACAGTAAGACCAGAACAGAGCATATATTATAACAGAGCCTAACAACAACTCATAACAGTGGAAATCAAACATAAACACTACCAACCGAACTTAAACCTCTTCTTCAAGAGACAGAGCCCCAGCAGTATTAATTAGACGTACGAGACCTCTGAAAAACTCATGGCTTACATAGTCCGCGAAGGGAATAGCTAGCATTTAAAATCACTGCCGAGAAGACGATGTAGAGAGAGATGAGTATAATTTCTTTCCAAAGCTTTTTCAAATGGATCAAACACAGCTTAAAATTCTCACGAAATGGTCCGTTCATCTGTGCGGCCTCGTTGAACTGAGTAATGCATTCGTCAGCGAGCAATACGAACATTCCAGTGAAAACAATGGCAGAAATGAGGAGAACAACCCACCAATTTTGGCAGAGGAGTGTGTTGTTATCCTTCAAATCTCCAAACAGGATTGCTCCTATCAATGCCATTTGGATTCCCCCGCTGTGTATAACATATTCTTGCAGAGACAGAGCCATGGCCGCTTCCTTGTACCTGCAAATGAATATGAAATTGAATGCTTGAGATGGGAATAAATAGATTTTCTCTGCCTTTGATTAACACTCAAATGAAATGAAATGTAATCAAAATTAAATGAAATGAAATGTAATCAAAATTAAAATTAAGTGTGGAAATCTTAGTCTGATGGGAATAGTTAAATCGAAAGTGATAGTTGAAACTTTGAAAGTTGGGAATAGTTAAATCGAAAGTGATATACATTTCATTTTGAAGGCAGAGAAAATGATGCGAATCATTTTGAAGAGTATTAATCACTTTCATCCAAAATTATTATATGCAAGCCACTTTGATAACCTATAAAATATATTAACCCAAAAGAAGAAGAATAAATAAATCATATCTCTTGAACGGAACAGAGAGTTGGTAAGGGATGTCATAGCCAATAATGTCGGCTGCTAAGGCCATTTCTCAAGATGTACAACATTCTTAATAAGGCAAATACCTCTGTAATGCCATACTTAACAAGTGTATATATTTATATGTTTAAATAGAAATGGAGTGGAGATGCAATATAAACAATGCCATACTTTAACAATAGAGTTTTTTTATGTGCTTACATAGAAGTGGATTGGAGATACAATCATACAACTGATTTTGACAAACAACAACAACATAATCAAGACTCGGAGATTATTTTCATGGAAAGGAGGACCAGAGTTTTGTATGGTTGTATAGTAAAACAGTCTTTAATTAAACTCCATACAATGCAAAAATTGAAAAATTCAATACCGCAGATGGTGTGCATTAACATAGGGGTGATAATTAGCCTACTTGTATCACCTCCAATGACATGCCTCTGCTCTATCAATTGGTTTTCAAAGTTTAAACCTTTCCCTTTGACATATGATGAGTCATTGTTTGCTTTATCAAGTTGCTTTGATAATCCGGTCTTTTTGTTTTCAGGTTCTGTAAAGTTGTATTCTTGATCAAGAGTAGGGAAATTAGAATGGTGAGAGGAATTGGATTCCTCCTCCAGGTAGCCCCTTTCCGTGTGGGCCTATGGTAAGCAACATTACTATCTTTGAAAGTTGTTGCTGATCCTGGATGAACATAAGCCTTGCTAGCGGTGGTTCAAAATTGAGCCCGTCACAGCCCTTCCCAAGGCCTCCAACCCGTCAGAAAAGGTCAAGTAAAAATTTGCATGTAAAAAAAAAATCAAAATGTAAAAATCATTTGACAATACAGAAGTGCAAGTTACTTTTGAAACTGTCAAAAGAAGGGCTAGTGTGAAATTTTAAAACCTAAAAAAAAATTGATGACTTCTACAAACAACAATCACCTCCATCTTTCCACGATTTGCTCATGACTCGTAGATACGTCAGACAAGGCGTAATAATTGCAATTATCAAAAAAATTAATATAATAAATAGACTAGTACTATTATACTATTAGTGGTTAAACATCGAATGAATTTTTTATTGAAGTGCTAAGAATCCAAATGGATTTTAATTTTAGCACTAAAATTCAAGCTGAAGCTACAATTATTTATTTTATTATTTACAAGTTTTCTTTATGATTTTGATAAGAGATCTTAGTGTCCCACACGTAATTTGATGGTATTTATGTGTTTAGTGATATGTGTTTATGTGTTTTTCTTAATTTTTATGACGTGTATACTTGATTTATGCTTGTCATATGAAGTGTAAAATATTCATGCTTCTTTTCATCATGGAAGGGTTGGTCCAATATTTGCCCTTCATAATAAAATTCAGACCAGCCCTTCAAATTTGATCCTGCTTGCTAGATTTAAACGTCCAGGAGGTCCTTTACCATAGGGGGAACCAGGCACGGAAATTGTGAGTTGTGGGCCGTTTTTGTGATTTTAACCGTATTTTACAGGCAAAAAAATTTAGAAACCGTAGACAATAACAGGCTGAAAATTTTGAAAACCGTCAATTTTTTTAAGGGGTTTATTTAAAAACATAATACCTAATATATATATATGAACAGATTATACATATATCTATAAAAATTTCTTTAAACTACAGCCATGTGAAAGAGGTAAACCGTCAACAAATTTTGCTTTGACAGGCACAAATAATTTGAAATTCCGGGTTCTGGGGGAACGCTTCGGCATAATAATATATAATTATATATATTTTAAAATATTTTTAATTTCACTATATATATACTTTATTTATTTACTTAATAATATATATATTTAAAAACATTTCTAATTTTACAATGTGTATACTTCATTTATTAGAATATTTGCCCTTCACAATACTGAATAGATAATATATATAGAGAGAGCCGTGGGACCAATAAAGTGGATTGACCGTACATCATTATTGACCAATACTCAATTAGAATATTCACCTACGCAAGTCTCCATCCCAGACCACACAAATACGAAATAATCTCCATCTCATTTCCCAGCTCATATATTTATGCAGGTAAAATATTTAACCATAGGTATTTGACCACAAACTATAAGATGATAAATTCAATCCTAGCCGGGGGTATACTCAATGTATATAAGTTAGACTTGTCAAAAGTCTCGCAATACCTTGACAAAAGTCGCTGATATCAGCACGTCATAAATTATTACTATCCCGCCGTCCTCCGCGAACGGTCTGTGTACGTACATACATACTGTACAATTATTGACAGATATTCTGTGTGTATATTCACCAGCACGATTCTCCACCACAGGTGCCCGTGCAATGAATCTTCTATCATCCATAGGCCGTTTTTTTGTGATTTTAACCATATAGGTATTACAGGTGATTTTTTTTTTTCAGAAAATGTAGACAACTAAAGGCCGAAATTTTTAAAAACCGTAATTTTTTTAAATGGTTTAAATAAAAATATAATACCTATATATATGAACAGAGAAATGTCTGTAATTTTAACACAACCCGCAACCCCATTACCTACCCTAACAATAACGTAAAAAAGTACTCCACCCGGAAATTACCGTCGCCAGATTCAAGCGACAGCTGGTGAGCCCAACGTCACGCGTTCGAATCCTTTCCAGTATTAGAACCCGTCCCCATCCAACCGAACCACGTCATCCAGCCGCCATTACTTCTGCATCACTTTCTCACTTAATAAAAAATCCAACACAAAACGTAGACCTGTGGCTTTTGCATTATTGCCTTCGACGAAAAGGTCCACGGTTCGAGTCCCGCATTTCCATTATCTTCACCACTGCCCCTCTCGTTTTCCTTTCATTTCCTTCCATAAGAGGTCCCAGGTTCGAATCCCGCGGTATTATCTCCACCGCTCCGGTTTCGTTCCCAACGTTCCATTATATTCCCCATTCCTCTTTCGTTCACCTACGCTTAATTTTCTTCTACGAAAGGTCGAAAGGTTGCAATCCTATTTTATAATCTTCACCACTCGCTTTTATTTCACAAAAGATCCAAAGGTCGAGCCAAACTTTATCATATCCACCACTTCCCTGTCATCCTCCTCCATTAAACGTCAAAGGTTCAAATCCGCTCTGGAACAATATCCAGCACCACAGTTAACGCACAAAGTTCGTAGCTTCAAACCCTCAAGCAAATCGCAGGTTCGAATCCCTACCCCTCACGATGAGCAACTTCGGCTGCACGCCCTCCGATCTGAGCGCCCTGCAACAGCTCCTGGGCAGCGCCAATTCATCACAGCTCCTCTGCAACAAACTGGACTCCATTTCTAAATATAATCGGTGCATGCTAAACTAAAAACAATAAGCATGCAAAAATTAAAAATCCAAACTTGTAAAAATAGCCTGCAAAAACAAAAACGTCAAACAAGCTGTCGTAACCATCAAAACGGGCGTCAATTTTAACATAGTTGCGGAAACGTCCAGAGGTCCTTTACCATAGGGGGAACGCCTTTGGCGTAATTAATAATTTTTTATTTTATTTTTGTAACCATATATTTTTAATAGTTTTAAATATATTTTTAAAAAGTATCAGAGAGATCTAAACACTATATCCAAAATAAAGGAGTATGACTAATGGTTGGTGTTGGAACTAATTAGAACAATTTTTCGTCACAAATATCTCTTCTAATTTCTTTTTGTCAAATTTAATATTAATCTTTTTGATAGAGTTCAATTGTTTCGTATTTATCTACGAACACTTATATTAAGTCAAACTATATCAATTAACTGCATCCCTTATTAATTTCCTATTTTGATCATTTTGCACTCGATTTAATTCAAAAATAAAATAAGTGTGTTACTTATTACACTTTGGATTTGGGTTATAAATATTAGAGACATTCAGATTAATTAATTAAATATCAATGTGCAAATTATAATATGCATATTAGCAATTTTCAAGATAGATCAATCAAAACAAGAGTTGAATGAAACAATACACAAGAAGTATGTGTAGTTAAAGCTATTTTGTTGCTCTAGAAGCTAATTAGTAAGTGGAAAAAGGATGAAATGACTGACCAGTGACCTGAAGATGCTATGTTTTTAGAGGTCCTCGGAGTGCAAACTAAACTAAGAAAAAACTATTGAATATGCATAGAACCATTTAACACTTTCGTACATGTTTGGCGGTTCCATAAGGTGAAGTAATGACATTCGATAACTTTATGTGCATGTGTGGGCCTTTGAAATATGTCTTTCTATGAAACCGTAGGTGCACAAAGTGTCGCGATTTAGGATTAATCCAATATACCCGAGTGTGTAGACACACTTTGTCTTCACTCATGGTGCTCGATTTTATTAACTTTGACTCGATCTCCATAGGAAAACCGATTACATAGTGTAGTCAATGTCCATTCAAAAATAGAACTCAAATTTGAAAATGTATTTGAAATTTTTAAATTAAAATTGTTACTTGCAAATTTGAAAAGTGAACAAAATAAGGAAGGAGTAATCATGTTCATATTTCTCAAGGAGAAACACCTCTTTGATGAAGCACTCAAGAGATGGATTGGAACAAAGCCATTGGAGGATTAGGGGTGATCATTCCCCAACTTGCCAATGGATATGTTAGAGCCACACTTGACTCAACACCAAAGAAGGTTATCACATGGATTTCCAATCACCCCAAAGAACCTTCTATAAAGAGGAAGGGTATCATGGGATGTCTATCCATCCCGTAAAGAGTGAGAAGAAGAGGATCACATGGATTTATAGTCATCCCAAAAATATATACCCATGGACCACACTTTTGCATAAACATTTAGAACCAAATATTTAAAATAAAATAAAAGTCAAATGGAAATGAAGTATACTCATGCCCCACTATGAAATGTCCCAATGTATCAAATATGTAATGTTGAATATATAATAATGAGGAGTCTCGTTCCCCATACTATGTATTATATAGTTAACCAAGATGTGTGAATTATAAAGGTATTGAGGTAGTCATGCTCATCCCCCACCTCAGATTTTATACCAAAATGTTGTAAACCATGATATGGATTATGAAAAATGTCGCTAATTCTATATCGAGAAAATTGTAAAAGTATGTGTGTTCCCAAAAAAATTATTTTTTTCTGAAAAATTCCCATGATGAAATCAAATTCATCTTGACAATAAATTTGGATGATACTATCCCCTATTAAACATATTTACTTATGTTAACTATGATCCTAATCAGTATCGATTACTATTCCTACGCATATATACCATCTTCCATTCTATTCGGATTATATATTTTGTTTATGATTTTTAAATTCATAGATATCCATGTGATAAACCCACTAAAGGCCCCCTCTTTTGAGGTGAGTAAGATGTGTAAAAGATTGCTCAACTTGAAAAAGTGAAATTTGTTCACGTCAAATGTAGAATATAGTCAACATTGAATCGCATTAAAATATGTTACCGGTGGTCACCATAGAGATCATGTTCTTATAAAAGAGTGCATGGTAGAAACCATGGAAGTAAGAGTTCTATAAAATAAGCATACAAACAAGAAAGCATAGAAGAATACTACAAGAAGTAATGTCACATATGTTAATCATGTCAAAGGCGAAGAACCACATAAAGGAGACACAAGTGTGTCACACACAAAAATAAGCATGAGAAAATGAAATAGATACAATAAACAAGGGACACCAATGTGTTGGGTACACATGCATAGAAAATTCCATTGGATGCGTACATCAAAAAAAAACATACAAGGAAGAGTGTGAATACACTAGTATATAATAGCCCAAAATCACATAGGTAAAGAGATACTAGATTTGCAAAAGGAACATGTATTAACTTCATTAGTCTAAATAAATAACATATATCACAATATAGAAAATGAGCATAATGAGAATGTGAAATAACACTATGTAATGAAATAATAACACTTCCTAGTGTAAGAGATTCTCTTACATTTTTTTCTAGCTGATGAGGTAAGATGAAAGACATATCATCTATAAGCATTGTAAATTCTTATGTATGTCTTTCATCATGCTCAAATACATCACAACTACATATGTGTAATGAGTAAAAAGAATATAATATCTATCAAACCATGTGACAAAAAAATGTAAAGTGAACAACTAGCAAATCAAGTCATATGTAGGTCATAATTGTTTATTTTAGTGACATTTTAATTTTTTTATGATTATTAGAATGTTTTTGTATTATTAGAATATTTTTATTCATTAAAAAGTGCTATCTTGTGGTAGGACCGTGAGGGAAGAAATGGAACCTGCAATTGTCAAAGGAATGGGCCTCATTATTATATCATGTAGGATAGGAATAGGAGATAATGCTTGAAGAAGAGGCTATATAAAATTCTTAAGATATTCATTTCATACAAAGGTGGACTCAAGAGGGGGTTTGTAGGAGGAAAATATGGAAAATGTGATATGAATAGGATCCCGAGTGATGAGTTTAGAAAATGGTGTAAGGATTCTCGTAAGGAATATCCTACATTGTAAAAACTGAATTGTAAAAGGTGTCCTAGATGTTCTATTAAAGATTTGGAATAAAAATCTCGAGATCGTGAATCTAAGGGCATTTGGGAATTGGATCACATGTTGGTAGAATATCAATAATTTATAAAAATTCATCTGTAGTAGGGAATTACACTATAATATGAAGGATGACATTTCTAATAGCTTGAGGTGTGAGTGTGAAATGTATTAGATATGTTGCTTACTATATCCAAATAGAGTTAGTAATGTGAGATTACATTAGGCATATCTATAATTCTATTCACAATCATGTCATTGTAGGTAGATTGTTGACTCACAAAAGTATGAATATAAAGCATACAAGACAAAGTATCTGTTGGTGCTCAATTTGATCTCACCCCGTTTGTTCTAAAAATTTCCCAATCTACTGGTTCGTCGTATTTTCTATCTCCCGAATGGATGCGTACAAGTTTTATCTTTACCAGGGTGTTATTGTAAATCCTTCTCTATGGTCGTGGATTGTTGTCGAGCCATGAATTATTTGTAAATTCTTTGTCCTTGAAGAAAAATTCAATTCTGTGCGCAAATGGTGAAGCTCCCTTGCATCTTACTGTTGGACGGGTGTGTTTTCCCATCAAATTATATCTCAGCATCTTCGATACGTGTTCATTCTTGATTGGATGTGGCCCGACGAGTCTTTTTGGTGAAATTTGCCACTTTGGTCACATTTGTAAAAAATATCAAATTGGCCCTTTGGGTGCCGATTGTCTCGATTGGCTATCCAACAAACATGAAGAGGCGGGAAAATTTATTACTTTGATCCCGAAGAAGAACACGTGGCATATTTCAAAAGTTAGAAGTGGAAGGCGGGTTGGGGCATTTTGAAGTTTTTTGCCCTTTTGTAAAAAGGAGCAAAGTTATAAATTGATCCACAACCCCTGATAGGAAAAAGTCTTACTTTGACCCCGAAGAAGGACATGTGGCATATTTCAAAAGTTAGAAGTGGAAGGAAGGTGGGTCATCGGGGCGTTTTGAAGTTTTTTTCCTTTTTGTAAAAAAGGAGAAAAGTTATAAATTGACCCGCAACTCCGCTGGGTCCCACATCAAAAGATAAAATCAAGAAAATGGGTCGGCAGAGGAAAATTGGAAATTTTGCCTTTTTGTTAAAAAGGGTAAAATTGCATAAATTAGCTACGACTCCATCAAAGGCCCAGATTAAGCCACGTGTTGAGCCTATATTTCAAAGGCGGAGGAGCGGGGTAAAATGTGAAAATTGCGCATTTTCTCCAAAAGTCATAAAATGCAAAAGGCAACCCCAAGCCCACTTCAAATCAGATTTTTCCACATGGACGGCTCTAATCTAAAGTTGAGAAAGGGCAGAATCAACAGTTGTTGTGCATTACATCTGATTTTGCCACCATTTTTTCTCCAAGACTCTGGAGATGCGAATACGCATTGTTTTTCATCATTTTTTGATGAAATTCCTTGTCGTTTTTGTCTGTAAAGTGCAATTGAATGGATTTAGAGCTTAATTTGTGAGTCCAAGGAATGTAAAGGTTGATATTTTGAAGTTGGAATTGCTCGGGCACTTGTAAAAACGTGAATTACCAGAGAAGTTGGATGTAGAGCAGAGTTGCAAAGGAAAGAATGGGAAAATGATGAAATGATGGAGGTTAGTGCAAAGGATGAAAAACGTGTTTCCAGAGGAGATGACTGGGTGCCCCAGTTAAAACAATGATGGAGATATTTACAATGATTCACCTTTTTGAACAACTGGCAACTTTTTGTTCAGAAACACGTTAAACGTCATTTTCTGGAAATCATGATCAAACATGTAACAAAAAAGGTTCCTCGAATATTCTTTTCTTGGGGAAAAGCTTGGATGTAAATTGAGTGTTATAAAAAGCATGCTTTAGTCATGCAAATGGTCGGGGTTGAATTCTTACGAGAAAATTTGAGAAAGCCCATCTTCCTGAGAGACCATCTAAGAAACCTATTAATCTCTTATGTTTTAGATTTGATCATGTCAAGTTGGTTGCAAGTGTACAACCATTGCAACCATTGACAAGCTTCCGAGATTGTTCAAGAAACCTTCCCCTCGATGAAACCGTGCATAAAATTTAAAATCACATCATTTTTGGGCCTCGAGTGTATTTGATGCACACCTTGGTTGAAGGAATATTTTAGCTATTTTGAAGCATTTGTCATTTAGTTTTCCAATTGTTGCGAAGGTTCTCAAAGATCGGCAAAATCAAGTTTATCCTACTTAATCTCCCACCAAAAATTATTCAAAAACAATGAATCCTACCTGAACTACTCATGTTTTCCCTATATGTCCATAAATGAATAAATTCTACTGTCAAAATATGCGAAGAAATCGGGATTCCATAATTTCTTTAGTAACCTTAACCTTGTTTAGAAAATATCACCATTCTTTAGAAGTGACAACTCGTGAGAGTTAAATTGTGGTGCATTGATCATATTTTCTCAAGGTTTCCTTTCAAATTTGTGCAAAGAAGGATATCTTCATTCTCCTTCACCAACAGAGGTTACAAAACGGGTCCTCTCACCCTGGTCGAAAGGCACGGCCTAAAGTAGTGAGGATAGATCAAATCCTTTTATATGGTGCTATCCATTTCTCCAATTGCCCAAGTGACAAAGAGCTAGCTGAATCCCTTCCCCGGCTACAAAACGACTTATGATTCATCTGTCTCTGAGTATCTTGTTGAATCTGTGATGTTGCTTGGCTTCCAAGGGAGAATCAATTTGGGTACCAACACATTTTTGGCGCCGTTGTCGGGGACTTATTAGCATTACCGGGATTATTTGAACTCTGGGAATTATTTGTGCGCGCAACAACACCTTTTTGGCGCCATTTCCGGGGACTTATTAGCATTTTCGGGGATTATTTGAACTCCGAGACTTATTTGTGCGGAAACAACACCAGATTAGCGCCATTGTCGGGGACTATTTGAACAAAGGTGTACACATACTTGACCCAGTAATGTTTCTTACATGATCTAAGTGCAAATACATTGTTTAAACGTCATCCTTTGTTTAGATCTTTAATATTTATGCAAGTTACAAGTTCTGTGTGCAATATTTCCAGTTTCTGTTGGTTTTTGCACTAAGTTTACATCATCAATGTTAAATATGGGTAAAGGAAGGTCAGATCTATGAAGATTTTCATAAATTTAGTGTTGAAAGACATTTGACAAATCAATTTTAGTGCATTTGCACAACTAAGGTGAAAATCCTTAGTGGTGACTCGTGTTGAATTGTTTTTGATAAATGTCGATTGTCTTAACCTCACAATTGAAATTTATCACTAATCTTTACAAAGTGGAAGGAAGATCTTTCTTCATTAAAGCCCCTGCTAGAAGGTTGTTTCCAGAATTGGGAAAGACAAATTATGAAGGAAGAAGAATCTGGAAAGTTGTTGGAGATCAGAAATCAAGAAAAGAGTTATCAATTGTGGAAACTGATCAGCCTATCATTGAATATTTTCATACTTCCTCAAGTGCTTGAATCAGGTAGTCTTTTTGTAGATCGAATTCTCCAACTAGAGAGGGTCCTTCATTTGTATTTGAAAATTTTGTGTCTCATTATGTCCCTGTGTTTTCCAAAGTTGATAGGATCTTCCAAGAAACAAAGTTTTTAGAGAACATTCATTCTAAGAATTACATTCATGTGCCCCATCAGACCCCTCACTCCTCATCATTATGTTTCTCTGTAAGATCACCTCCCCAAAACAATATGGCCCAGCCCCCACCCAGACCTCTCCATTTTTTGTGAACACTTTTGGTCCTATAGATTTTAGAGGTATGGATGGATATAAATGTTGTGCCCCAAGATGTTAGAAATAGACTGCCTAAATTTCAAGGAAATAATGCTATTACTGGTGATCAGCACTTAAAGATTTTTGTCAATATGATGGAAGACTTTGAGATCAAATTTGAGGATGTGTACATAAAATTGTTTATTCATACTCTAGAGGAGGATGCACAGGACTAGTATAAATCTTTGCCAAACAACTCTATTGATTCATGGACAGAAATGAAGAATGCTTTTAGATTGTAGTATGGAGATAAAATAGACCCTAGGTTTCTTTTATCAGAATTTGAAAATATTAAGAAGAATCCTAATGAATCTGTTCATGACTTCAATACCGATTCAAGAAGACTGAATAGGCTACCTATAATCCACGAGGCCAAGTGATGTTTCTGTCGATAAAATACTCGATGTTTTTGATGAAAAGGTTGTTTATTATTTGAGGGATAAGAACCAACAACATTGAGGCATGCCTTCACCATGGCTTTACATATTGAAAACAATATCAAAGAAAGCGGTTGGTAAGCCTCCTAAGAGGAAGGTATCAAGCTGATCAATCCAGAGAAGCCTCGATCAACTATGTTGTGGATCTAGAAGAGGTTGTAAAAACTTTGGCTGGAGTTGTTAATGAAATATCCTATAAAGTTGAGCGGATAGAGAAGGGGATTGGATAAAGTTCCCAAGGTCAGCACAAGCCACAAGGTTAAGAAAGATTTGTAAATCATCCCAGAGTTGATCATAGATCAGATGACATGGGTAAAGGGCCCGTGGGATCAAGAAATAGACAGCCCCAACCCCAGGAAAACAGATTGGTGCCTGATCCTTTAGCTACCAGAGTTGTTGTTGTTGAAGAAGCTCATGAAATTGAGTGGTGTGATAGTTGTTTCTTGCCCCATTCCCCATGTGATGTTGAAAAGGGAGTTGAGGAAGATGGTGATGATGATGATGCATGCACGATGGATTGCTCTACAAATTCACAACAAGGATCAACCTCAATTGAGTTGATGAGTGCTAGAACTGTTGAAAAATTCTGGGATTGCATTCACCAGGTATTGCCTCTTCCTCCCATTAATGCTTTTGAGATTGATATGGTACAAGCTTTTGAGTTGCATAATAATGGTTTTGAGTACTTAAGGGCATTAATGATTAAGAAGTATGATGGAGGAATTCCTTCAGAAGAGGACAGATAGTTGTTAATGAATGCAGTAGTTGGCCACGAAAAATAATATAATACTAGGAGCAAAGTTGTCAAAGGGGCAGGGCCTCAGGATAAACCAAAAATTCTAGTGCTTACCAGTATCCCTAAGGAAACCCCTAATAAATATGCATCTGGCAAAGGCATTGTCACCCCAAATAAAACTTGTGTTCCTCCCATGCTCAAACTGTGAAAAATCCTGTGCCATCAGATGAATTTGTAAACCTTCCTCCTAACACTGCCTTACCCAAATATGTTCCTTGTGACATAGCCCAAATCTTGAGTCAGATCAAGATTTTTGTTCCTATTTTTGAATTGCTTAGAATCCCTGAACATAGGAATAGAGCATTTGAATATTTGGGATTTAAAGAAGAAAAGGTCACCAGGGTAAAAATGTAAACAATGTAGAGGTTCCTCCTGCCATTGCAGAATTAGAAAAACCACAAGCATTGGAGGAATTGGGTGAACCACCTGAGGTTTATTTGGGAAACTTTTTGGTTGAGTCTCAGCTGAAGGTGGATCCATTTTTCACTACTTTGATTATTAAGGATAAGTTGTTACATAATTGTATGTTTGATTCAGGAGCCTCATGTAATGTAATGCCTCTTGAGGTCATGAATGAGTTGGATCTCAAAGTAACAACAACTTATGGGAAATGTACTGCCATGGATTCAAGAGAGGTGCCAGTAGTTGGATGTGTTAAAGGCTTAGTAGTGCAATTGGCAGCGTATCCAGGCAAGTACTTAACTTTGAATGTAGTAATTGTGGATTGTCCTGCTAAGTGGGGAATGTTATTATCCAGAAAGTGGGCAGCTAGTGTGGGTGGAAGTGTGCAAATGGACATGTCTTATGCCACCATACCAATTAAGGGCAGCCTTGTGAAGTTACAGTGAAAAGAAAATGTTATATCTCATTGAGGACCCCAACAATGCTTCTTATGAAGTATTGCACATAGACATTGATGTTGATAACTCTATGAGCTATGTTGTTTTCAAGGAGTATGAAAGTGGTCAATGCAGATATCTGCGTAGATTGTTTTTCCTAGGACTTTGATGTTTGATGTAGCCTCGAGAGATGTTGAAAAACTTGACATAGGCACAAAGGATAAGCTGAAAAAATGTGGTCAGATAGCAACTTGGATGGAGAAGAGAAACAATCATATGACCAGTTGTTAAAGACATATCAGAACTACGTAGCATGGTCATATCTAGAATCGAAGGCACTTGAAAATATTCTTTGATTTTTTTCTCAGAATCAGGGCATGCACACCATTGTACAGTGTATAGTCTTTTGTTTTCGTTTTGATTTTGTGTTTTTATGTTTCGTTGTTTCTGGTCCCTGGTGACAAGTTTTTGTTGGTTTCTCAACTCGTCTTGGGGGATTTGGTTATTGTCTTTCTACTCTGCAAGCTTGTTCTTGACTCTATTGCCCAATGGATTTTTTTGGACATGGTTTACTCTATTGTTCTTGTGGCATTCGCAGGGAGTGCCCATCCCGAGTCGAAGCCGATGTTGGTGCTTAATTTGATCTCACCCCGTTTTTTCTAAAAAATTCCCAATCTTCTTGGTTCGTCGTATTTTCTATCTCCCGAATGGATGCGTACAAGTTTTATCTTTACCAAGGTTGTTATTGTAAATCCTTCTCTATGGTCATGGATTGTTGTCGAGCCATGAATTATTTGCAAATTCTTTGTCCTTGAAGAAAAATTCAATTCTGGGCGCAAATGGTGAAGTTCCCCTACATCTTACTATTCGATGGGCATGTTTTCCCTATAAAATTATATCTCAACATCTTCATATACGTGTTCAATCTTGATTGGATGTGGCACGACATGTATACAGTCTTTTTGGTGAAATTTTCCACTTTGGTCACATTTGTAAAAATATCAAATTGGCCCCATGACCCTGATAGTCTCGATTGGCTATCCAAGCAAATATGAAGAGGCGGGGGAAAAGTCTTACTTTGACCACGAAGAAGGGCACGTGAAATATTTCAAAAGTTAGAAGCGGAAGGTGGGTGGCTAGGGTGTTTTGAAGTTTTTGCCATTTTGTAAAAAAGGAGCAAAGTTATAAATTGACCCGTAACCCCGTAGGGAAAAAGTCTTACTTTGACCCTGTTGTCTCCCTGGAAACCACTTTTCATTCTCTAAGTTAAATTTTAAATTTGAGCTCTCGCCCTCCTAAAGTATTTAAGCCAAGTTGAAAGTTCAAAGAGAGATAAAAATCCATGCCCTAGAGTTGTTTCAAATCCCCAGTCTGTTTGTTTTGATAAAAATTTGTTTTCCTATCTGGACGCGTGAAAATTTTATTGTTGTCCTCATTTGAATGAAATTTTCAATCTTTCTATGCCACTGGATCATTGAACCTTGTATTCTTTTCAATTCCTCGGCTCGCGAAAGAAATTTGAAAATTAGGCGCGAAATGGTGGAATTTTCTTCTTCTCTACATTTTTCCCACAGTCGGGAACGATGGGCGTTTTCTTCCCCGTCAAATTTTGGCTCCATCATCCACGGGTATGTGGACATACCTAATTGGAAGTGGGTTGACAGAGAAATTTGTGTTTTTGAGCCTCTTTGTAAAAAGGGTGAAAAGTTAAAAAGTGACCCGGCCCCGATCAGGCTATAAGGGAGAAAGTCAAATATCAAGCCCGCATCGAAGGTCAAAGTAGGGAGGCGGGCCGGCAGAGCAATTTGTGTTTTTAAGCTCACATAAATAAAAGGTAAAATTATAGAAGTGACCCGTGACTCCTTCGCTAATCAAGTGAAGCCACGTGTCATGACCATATCAAAAGCGGGTGAGCGGGCCAAAATGTTCCAAAATGCCATTTCTCCAAAAGGCACAAAATGTAAAAGGCATCCTCTACACCCGTTCAAGTAAATTTCTCCCACGTGTATGACTCTGATTTAAGGTTTCAAAAGCAAGATAAATAGTTCAAATTCAAAGTTACAAAACAAGTGTAATGGCTGCATTATGAAAAGTCTAGTTTTTCCACCATTGGCGTTTCCTTGCGAATCAAGAATCCGAACGGACGCGAATGATTGAAAATAAATTGTAAACCATTTCTTGCTAAAAAAGAAGAAGTTGTAACTGTTTCTTGGAGGAGATTTAATGGCTTCTTCACGCCATTGCAGAGGGTTGGTAATTGATCTTGTAAACTCAAGAGTATATTGTACTTTGAGAGAACAAAGGAGATAGCCATTTTTCTTCCATTTTCCCCCTTTTCTCAATTTCCTCCATTTCTCCACTATGTACAACTTCTGATTAAGCATCAATACAAGAAGAAGGATTTTTAGCCTCTTTGATGAGGATATTTTAGAAACTTTGAGTTCACAATCTTATCTCGTCTTATTGCCATTTGCAGGGTTGTTTCTTCCCATGAATGCATGTGATGAATTTTCTAACTAGTGTGTGCAGGAATATGATTTCCTACCTGTAAAATTATTTCTCCTACCTATTTTCTCACTCCCTTTCCCATTTTTAGACAAATTTATCTCTTGCAAGTATCTACAAGCTTTGTTGCAGGGTCAGTGGAGTGCCCCTATTGGATCCCTGACCAAAAGGCCACCACAGAAATCCACATTTTCTCGCACATGCATATATGGTAGCTGCACCGGTTAAGTAGAGGGACTTAGATTCCCGAGCATTGGAAAGGAATCCACAAGTTTTTCCACCCAAAAATTTCTCGTAACAGTTTTGGTACCACCGTGGGGTAGATTTAGCAGCATCTGCACCTAAATGCGACCGCAAGGTCAGAAAATTCAAAATTCAAAAAAAAAGAGAAAAATTTTGGAATTTGAATGGCTATATGAGCCACATGGATTCAAATCATGGCTATTCCGAGAAACCCTCCTATTGAAAGACCCAAATTTCTCTTCCACATCCAAGAAGACGTTGCTTCATATTTGAGGGAAGTTATCTGGCATAATAGACAAAGTGTTAATCACTACTTCATTGCCACAAGAATTTTGGACCTTGAAGAAGAATTTCTTGAATTGGAGAGGCAAAGACAAATTCTAGCACCACAAAGAAGAGCATAGATTTTCAAGCTAGCGGATAGAAGATTCACCTGGCAATAGAGACAAGGAGGACAAACTGATCCCATTTTTGAGGAACTTCAAAGGAGACAAGAGCTACTCGAAATCCAAAGGCTTCCTTTTCAAGCAACCGGTCACATTGGGAACAGAGTGTTTCCAATCCTTTGGACAGTGAATTTTCATACATCAATGAGAACCTTGTAGACTTCACCGATGTGAAGGACCGAAGAAGAAGCTACTGAAAAAGAGAGGCGAGAAGAAGTAGACTTCACTGCTTGCGGTGTGTTGGGTGTTGAGGATGAAGATATGTCGGGATCGACTCTTTGTGGAGTCACTTTAGGAGAAAGTTGTCGAATGGTTCTACATGCTACCCCACGAGGTTCATCCTGTTGGGAGGATATAAGAAGTGCATTCGAACACAGTTCAAGAGCACGAGAGGATTGTCGGGATATTTTGGTCCAATTGGTACAAATTAAGAAAGAAACCTCTTAGTCAATGAGGTACTTTTAGCAAGACATGATAAAGTGATAAGAAGGATCCGAAGATGGTGCCTCCCAAAAATAATTTGAAGACATTTTTCATCGAGTTCTGCCATCGGAAGTAGGTTTCTTCCTCATAAGATCCTAACCAATAACATTGAGGCAAGCCTAGGACTTTACTGCAATAGAAAGCGATGATGATCTAGTCCTTTCTGGAAAGGTGAAAGGCCCCAATGGAAAACAAAAGGGTCAGAATTCAAACTCTGTCACCACAAATTCGATGTTCCAAAAAATGGCAAATGACTTGGTTTGCCTTGAAGAAGAAGCTATCTCAGATCACAATGCGAGAATGCTTCAAGGAGACCAAACCCTCTACAGATAGGCCAAGGATTTCTCCACCTCCTTATCGGCTTGCTCTTGAATCACCACCAATCAATGCCATCTATGACACCGAAGAGTTTGGAGGAAGAAATAGAAATTGATGAAACTAAAGAAGAAAATATGGAAGATTATGAAAAATATCTTGAGATTGAGGAAGTTGATCGCACAATGGCACGATTGAGTATGTTGATGATGAATATGAAGGTGATGAAGAAGTTCCAAGTTTCTAATGTGTTGTTTTCACTCATGCTCAATGTAAGAAAGGGATTTCAGCCCCAACAGGTTGCAGTGAAAGGATAAGAAGAAGAATAAAGAAGATTGTCCTTCCATGGAATCAGCCAAAGAAAAACCAGACTCACTGGTTGCCAAAGAGCATGCTACTATACCTAGTAAGTCATTTGATTCTTCTTCTAGCTCAAAATTTGTTAAGAATAATTCTCTTCTAAATGTTGGTCCCTGAAAAACATCTAAAGTTTAGTCAAAGGCTACACCCTCACCCCTTCCAAGCCAATTGTTACATATGAAAAGAGAACCCAACACCAAAAGTAGCAAAGTATCTACCATGTAGATCTTCCTCCATTTTAGAGCCTCTTCCTCACCTCCGCGTCATTGCCCCATTTGATTTTGTAGAACATCTAAGAAAAACCAAAGTCTATCTCTCCGAAATAGAATACCTACAAACACATCCCGCTCAATTTGTGAAACATCAATGCATTTTGTGGTGGTAACCCTATCTCTTCAAGTCCAAATTCTAAAGGCTTACTCCCCACACCATCCACACCACCTTCCCAAAACATGCTAGTCCTCGGTGCCTCCAACATCAACGAGTGGAACCTTTCTACCTATCACTCCTCATCAAAGGCTTCCCGGCCGAATAATTGCATCATAGATTACGGAGCCACGAGACAATGTGATGCCGGCCAAAGTTGTAAATGCTCTAGGCCTCACTTTGACTCGGGTAAATGGCACATGCTACTCAATGGAATCCAAACAAGTTCCATTGGTAGGAAGAATCAAGGATGCACAGATGTCACTAGCTAATTTTCTAGAAAGGAAGGTGGTCTTGACCATACTGGTAGCAGACATCCCAACATCTTTTGGTATGCTTTTGAGCAGAAGTTTTTGTAGAGACCTAGGTGGAGAAATAAAAATGGATTGGTCATCTGTAACTATCCCAGTAAAAGGTGAGATGAAGAAGTTGCTACCAATAAGAAAGATGAAGTTCACAGTATGAAATTCTGATGATCCAGAAAGTAAACATTCTCTTTCAAGATTGTGGGCTAGGAAACTACTTCCTCACATCAGAAAAAGAGGAGAACTTGCCACTTCTCATGGAGGAAGAGGAAGATCAAATTTAAATAATGGAATTTGATGGTAGTCATTCAGGAGCTTGAGTGTTTAGGAGCTGATGTAGTATTGTACTCTCCTTCAATGAGGTGTACCCTTTTGCCTACAAGTTGCAATTTGATAATACAAACAACACTACAGAGTATGAATCATTGCTCTTAGGCATGAATGCGTAGATGACATGGGAATCAAGAAGTTGAGATGCAAATGTGATGCGAGAGATTTTGGTAAAGTAGGTCCGCCAACAATATCAGGTGAAAAACCCAAGGCTCGGACATTACGAAAATGAGTTTGGGATTGCATTGAATCTTTTGATGCATTTTCCATTGAAGCTATTCTAAGGGAACAGAATCAAAAGGTTGATTCTCTTGCAGTATCAACTTCCCTAGTGGCACCTCATCCTTTTTTTGGTAAAGAAAAAGTGACCATTGAAATGGTATTACGGCCTAGTGTACAGCACAATGCAAATCATCGGCAAGTCTTCAATGATGATAACCAAATTCTATCCTTTTTGGGGAAAAGGGATAATTTCAATAATCTCTTCTCCAAAGGAGGTGAAAATCCACACCGAGAAGTAGTCCACTGAAGAAGAGAAAGAAATAATTGAAGGGAATTATGATGAGGAGTAATCAAATTGAAAGGGAACAAAATTCCTAAAGGCCTAGTCTCTTCGAAGACCTCTTTGATAAACATAATGTGATTCATTCAAGAGAAAGAAAATCAATCTTCTCGGTGCCCAACTGATTTTCATAAAGAAAACATTGGTACCCCCGGAGGAGCAAGGATAGTCAATATCGAAAATGTGTCTTGCCTAAAGAAAAAGAAGGTTTGTTGCATTACTCAAGAAATACTCAGATGTCTTGTCCTACTCTTATGATGAACTCAAATCCTTCCAGCCAAAAGAAATGCATCACTCAATTCCTTTGAAGCAAGGTGTTAAGCCCTTTAGGCAGAAACAAAGGCCGTACAACCCAAAGATTGTTGATACCATCAAGGAGGAGGTAATGAAGATGCTTAACACAAGGATCATCTTTCCCATCCACCATTCAACGTGGGTGGATGACATTGTGCCAGTGCGGAAGAAGAATGGTGAAATAAGGATATGTGTAGATTTTCGCAACCTGAACTAGGCATCACTCAAGGACAATTATCCTCTTCCTATCATGGACCATATCCTGTAAGTAGTCACCAGATCTGAAATGCTTTCATTACTTGATGGATTCTCAAGATACAATCAAATCAAAGTGGCAGAGGAAGACTCGCACCAAGACAACCTTTACAACACCTTGGGGCACTTTTACCTACAAGCATAATGCCTTTTGGCCTAATCAATGCAGGAGCTACATTCCAAAGGGCGATGGATTTTGTCTTTAAAGATCTAAAGCATTGCATTGTCATATATCTTGATGATCTCACAGTATTTTCAAAGAAGAGGGGAGATCATATCTATCACTTGGAACAAGTACTTGCAAGGTGTAGGAAACATGGCATATCACTAAATCCAAAAAAGTGCATTTTTGGAGTCACATAAGGCAAATTATTGGGGCACATTGTGAACAAAAATGGAGCATACATTGATCCAAGAGGATTAGAGCCATTAAAGCACTAGCCCTACCCACCAGCAAGAAGGGAGTTCATTCATTCTTTGGAAAGGTAAACTTTCTTCATCGTTTTGTGTCTGAGTTTGTTGAATTGACAAAGCACATCACTTCCATGATGAAACCTCAAGCAAGTTTCAAATGGAACAATGAAGGAAGGAAACATTTGTAGTGGTCAGGCTATTAAAAATTTAGGTTTTACATCCTCAATTCTCATACGGTGGTGATGGTCCCTGGCAGGAGCTGTAAAAAAGTGTAATCAAGTCCATTTTGACTCGACAAGACCACGGAACTAAGAGGGAAATTGGATTGCAAAGACTCGAAGTATGACCTGGAGATTCGACCTTCTAATTTGGTAGGGAAATGGCTTGTGTAAGTTGATTGTTGAAAATGAAACTCTCAAATTTCAACATGGTGAAGAAACATGTACTTGCTCAACTTGTTCGAAGACTGACCCACTTGTTCTCTTTGTCACCCTACCACCGATGAGTGGTATCTTGATATTGCCTATTACGACTTATGGAGAATGCCCTCCCCACCTTGATTACAAGAAAAGGATAACATTGAAGTTGAAGGTAGCTAAATTTGTGATCGGAATTATGCGCTTACAAAAGAGGCATGGATGGTTGTTTCCTCAAGTGTGTAGATAAAGAGCAACAAGAAAAGTTTCTTAAAGCATACCATGACCAAGCATGTGGTGGGCATTTTTCAGCAATGGTCACTGCACACAAGATCCTCTAAGGAAGGTATTATTGGCCCACCATCTTTGCAAATACTCGAGATTAGGTTTCTAAATGCAAAGCATGCCAACAGTTCATTGGATGACCGCGACTTGTTGCATTACCACTCAAGCATGTGGTTATTGAAGAACCATTTCAATAGTGGGGGCTGGAATTCATTGGTGTTTTGAACCCTCACTCAAGTGCGGGGCACACCTATGTACTCACAGCAATAGACTACTTCACCAAATGGGTGGAATCCATTCCGGCCAAACAAGCCAACACTGAAACAATATGCAACTTCATCAAGGAGAATATCATAGTCCATTTCGGAGTGCCACAGAAGATTATAGCTAGATAATGCTACCTATTTCTCTTCAAGAGAGGCGGATCGAGTTTTTCTATGAACGGAATCTCCTAGATCATTCTTGACGACTACTATCCACAAGGAAATGGACAGGCCAAATCAAGAAACAAGAACATTATGACCATTTTCCATAAGCTTGTAGATGAGAATCAAAGGAATTGGCACAAAAGGTTGTATGACGCATTGTGGGTAGATAGGATCACTCCCAAGAAGGTGATAGGTATGTCTCCATTCCAACTACTATATGGAGTTGAAGCAGAGATTCCCCTCACAATTGAGATGCCAGCTCTCAAGTTGCTATAGGAAATAGAATATGGTCAATACAAAGATTCCATAGACAAAAAAGGATCCTATTTCTGGAGAAGCTGGAAGAAAATAGATTCCAGGTGGTGGATCAAATCAAAGAACACCAATTTAAAGTGAAGAAGATCTTTGACAAGAGGGCCAAGGCAAGAGAATTCAAGGTTCGAGACTTTGTCCTACTATGGGACAAGAGAAGAGAACTAAAGGGCAGCCATGGAAAGTTTGATTCATTATGGCTTGGCCCATTCCAAATTCATGGAGCTTGTTGTGATAATGTTTTCTTCTCTCATACTTGGATGGAATGCCATTGGAATTGCCTTGAAGTGGGAAATACTTGAAACTATATCATCAGTGAAAGTGGGTTGTCCCCTGCCTTGTACCATAGGTGATTTTTTGGTGTGTTTCCCTTTCCGTTGTGTGGTTTTATTTCCCCTTCTGTTGTGTGTCTTGTGTTTCCTTCCTTTTGTGTGTCTGTGTGTTTCTTTCTTCTAATATTTCTTTCTCGAAATTATACATGACTCTGTAAGGCCCAATGGATAAGGCACTGATCAATGTTATATGGTTTAAAAATTGAGATTTTGGATCCTCATACCATGTCTTTGCCATGCTCAGTCCATGTCATGTCCCCAAGATAGAGCCAAATGTTGTCTCCCAAAAACCACTTTTGTTTTCCAAGTTAAATTTGAAATTTTGAGCTCTCGCCCTCCTAAAGTATTTAAGCCAAGTTGAAAGTTCGAAGAGATAGAAAAATCCATGCCCTAGAGTTGTTTCAAATCCCCAGTCTGCTTGTTTTGATAAATTTTCCGTTTTCTGTCTGGACGCGTGAAAATTTTATTATTGTCCTCATTTGAATGAAATTGTCAATATTTCTATGCCCCTGGATCGTTGAACCTTGTATTGTTTTCAATTCCTCGGCTTGCGAAAGAAAATTTGAAAATCAGGCACGAAATGGTGGAGTTTTTTTCTTCTTTGAACTTTTTCCCACAGTTGGGAATGATGGGAATTTTCTTCCCCATCAAATTTTGGCTCCATCATCCATGGGTACATGGACATACCTAATGGAAGGCGGGTTAGCGGAGAAATTTGTGTTTTGAGCCTCTCTTTTTAAAAAAGGCAAAAAGTTAAAAAGTGACCAGCAGTTCCAGATCCAAACCCTCCCGAATTCACACTTGAATTCACACACACTATTCACCTTCACAAAAACACTCATATCAATCCTATTGTATGTCCATCTATATATAAGTACATCAATAGGTAGCCAAAGAGGTAGTTTTACAAAACAATGGGTACCGAAAAGCCATGGGCCCAAAACTAGCCCATAATGGTTACCCATTACCCATGGGTTAATAAACCACCCATGAAAATTTGCTTCGGGGGCTTCACCCCCGAACCCCCTTGACCCGCTCACCGGTGAGCGGGACCACCATAAAAATATCTGAGTGTAACACATGGAAGGTGTACCAAACTCTATCATGAAAACAGGCTCCAGAAACATAACAATCTCCCACTTGGGACCGATTTCCACTTTGAGCAAGCTTCTCGACCCTTCACTTTGTCATCCGCATGAAGGCCAACAAAGTTGAACATAGCTTTATTTTATCCTTGTGACCACCTTGGTCATCATGTCTCTGAGGATTATTGGTATGAATCTTCTCCAACTTCAACTTATCTTCCTCCAAAGTTGTCTGATGAAGTGATATCTCAACTGTATATGCTTTGTCCTAGAATGGAAATCGAGTTCTTAGCTAAGTGAATATCACTCGACTATCACTATATAGCTTTCCAACTTCTTGCTTTATGCCCCAACTCATCAAGCAATTGTGTAGGCCAAATCATCTCCTTGCTAACTTACGTAGCAATGACATACTAAATTTCTCGATGGTTGACGCCAAGCCACAACCTTACGTAACCGTGAAATCTAGCTCCGCCTTCGTATAACCTATAGTAAATACATAACTTGTTGTGCTCCTCCCTCACAAAATCTCCAGCCATATCTGATTGACATATCCACACTTGAAAGTAATTAAGTGTCCGATCCACTTTAACACAAGCGGTACCCATGGTCCCTCTCAAATACCGAAGTATCCACTTTCGCCTACAAAGGTGCTCATTTCCTGGATCACTCATAAACCTACTCATTGCTCTCCCCCAACTGCATGCAGGCAATATGCGGCCTAGTCGTACCATAGCGCCACATAAAGCGCCTGACCATTGATGGTAAGGCACCTTGGACATCTGGTTTCTTTCTTACTTTCTGTCTTGGGACAACTTTGATCCTTTGATAACTTAAAATGGCACATGAAGGAGTCGGCCCGGTTTAGCATCCTATATGACAATACGT
>CM031240.1:829563526-829633882 GCA_018340775.1 Taxus wallichiana var. yunnanensis
GTAAAAATTCCACACAACTTCCTCCAAACTAATTGCATGTCACGCGTAGATGAAGTGAGGAGCTATCAAAACATTTTCTTCATTGTCTCGACTATTAGTAACAAATGTGACACAAAAACCAATGCAATATCCACATTCACGCTTGAGACGGCCATGACACTACAAATAAATATCCCCAACGATGTGTTTGATTCCTTTACCCACGAGATCGGAGGTAATTATGAAGATTTTCTTGACCAAGTAGGGAGATAAGGTTGTAGAAGGAGATTTCCTACATCTTTTCTCTAAGATACATGCCCTGGATAGGGCATGGAAGCCATTAAGACAAACCGAGAAACCATCAAAAGAACTAGAGCGAGAGAGTGGAGAGAGGCATGGTAATAGAGGGCCCAATATTTCCATAAAAAGACTTCCCATGTGTTGAAACTTAAATGAATTACTCATTTCCTTAAATGGCTTCACTTTCCAAAATGGTGTCTAACCTAGGCCATAAGGATTGATCATTATATACTATGGCATCATTCACCTATGTCATCCCATGATTTTCCATGTGATCCATTGTTGAGTTGGCCTCATGGAACACGTGTCCTATGTTCCAAGAATCCAATTTGGCGAGCCAAAAGAGAGTGTTTGATATATAGAAATCTAGATTCCAATTGGAGGCCTTACCTAAAATGAGATCTTGAATTATTATATGTGAGTCACCCTCAATGAGCAGATGGGTACATCCACATTCCATAGCCCTTTACCCTCAATTATTACCTGTGAGTCCTGCAACATATTTTTCCTCTTTATTTTCTCTTGCTCTTTTACCCACGTAGTCATATGAAGTTGTAATCAATGAAACACTTAATGATTCCTTGTACTTCCTCTTCTTCCAGGTCCACATGCGTAATGATTTACCATGTCCACTATATTAATCTCTCTTACCACTTTAGCTGAAACATTTTCAACTTAATCACAATTTTCTTCAATTGACTTATGAAATTCTAACATGAGACCAACCTGTCAATTGAATCACTATTGAAAGTTCTAGTTACTTCATCATCTTTCTTTACCAAATCTTTGAAATTTGATTTAATTTGATCCACTGGAAGGGCGTCAATATTCGCATTGAAAATTTTCCAATTGTTAATATCAAAATCTTCTGAGATATCATTTAGACCATCTATTATTTCCATGCATTTATTATCCAATTTCTTGATCAAATCCTGCAACACCTGGGATCTAAATTCCATAGCTTTATGAAACTCAAACAATTTAGAAATATCATCAATTACTTCTTCTTGAAGAATTAAATCTGGATCCTCATCTCTAATCTCACCCCATGTGGTCAAATTTAGATTTAGATTGTTGTTATCCTCAGAGAGGACTTCATCTAACCTGCGAATGGAGGTCCTATCAGTTCGCAAATCATAATATAATTCAACAACCTCTTTAATCAAAGGGTCGCTTCCTGAAGCATGAGTTTTATCCTTCCATTCACCGATCTTCCCTTCTAACCTATCTTTTCAATCTCATGATATGAAATATCATCCAGAGTGGAAGAAATTTTTAGAGTAGTTGTAGTTGAAGGATCAATGGTTGGAGTGGGTTGTGTTACTTTCCTTAATAGAGCAGTGAGTTGTTCAAACTTTTCCTTTAGTTCATCTTTGGAAGCTTTATCTTTATCATACTTCTCCAACAAATTTATGAGAGCCACTTGCACATCTCATTTGGAACCTTCGTGTGTTGCCTTCCCTATTGAAAACCTAGATATCTAGTAGTCCGCTGTCATGATAGTATCTTTATTCTTCCCCTCAAAGAGGGTAGTAACTTCCATGAATCTCTCTCCTGATTGGCTTATAGATAAACTAGGGACGATATTTTGCCATTTGGCTTGTCTCTTCGGAGTAGGTTTTGTTGGTACCCAAATTGATTCTCCTTCAAAGTCTGAGAAACATCACAGGTTTAGTAGGAAGCTTAGAGACAAATAGATCATAATGAGTCATTTTGTACCCGGGGATGGGATCTAACTGGCCCTTTGTCACTCAGATGTGGAGAAATGGATAACACCCTCAAGAGGATTTGATCTATCCTCACTATTTTATGGTTATGCCTTTCAACCAAGGTGAGAGAACCCTTTTGTATCCCTCTTGTTTGTGGAGGAGATGGAGATGTCCTTGTGAAATCATTAAGAAAACTTAAAGAAAATATGATCAATGCAACAAAACCTAAATCTCATGAGTTTTCACTCTAGATAATGGAGATATTTTCTAAGCAAGGTTCAAGCCACTAAAGACAATGAAAACCTAATTGTTTCTGCATGTTTTGGTAGTAAAATTTTGCATTTGTATACACACATGACAAACAGGGGTAGTATGGGTATGATTAATTGTTTTTGAATGAATTTGGTGGGAGGTGAAGTAGGATAAAGTTGATTATACCAGACCTTTGGAGGGAATTTACAATAATGAGCAACTTTACAATAGAAAGCTTTAGAATAGTCAAGATGTTCCTTCAACTAGAAGGTGTGCTTCAATGGAGGCCCAAATCAACATGTTTTCACATAATATTTAAGACCCTAACATGAAGGATCGAATTAGAGGACCCAATTAAACACTATAGTTTTTGATTAACCACACCTAAGGTACACCCAAAGACTTATAGACAATCTTTATCAACAAATGACAGTGAATTGATTTTAAATTTGTTTATCTCATCCAAGATGAAGGATCTTCTTGAAATGAAATTATAGATACCATTAAACTATCATAGGGACGAGATCCTATGTGATTTCACAAAAATTTAGTATAAGATTGCAATAGGAATGAATAAAACTATTTACAGACATTTTGAAACGAAGAAGACACTAATTGTTCAGAGTCAACACAAAATAACTCAAATTTGATTAAACTTATCAACAAGGGAAATTTTCTAGAAAATCTCTTAGAGTTTTCAATGGTCATACACTCAAAATACCTTGACATGATCGAGTTTATCACAAAGAGATATACAGGTTTCTCAAACAGTCCCTCAGAAAGATGGGCTCTATCAAGCTTTCTCTTAGGAAATCAGTTTCTAACTCCTAACACTCTAGCATTCCAACCTCTAACCTCCAACCCTTTTTACGGAAAAATCATGCCTATTTATAACATTTTACAATGCAACCTTTTCCCCCAAAACCAAAGATAATGAGTGCACTAGTGCTCGCCATGATCTCGATCGTGATTCCCGAGAATCATATCTCAGTAAAAAGTTTGTCACATGCTCGGGGGCAGATCTCTTCGAGCCTCTCCCACATTCAACTCCCTCTCCTAGTAGATCACTCTTCCCTTTACTCTCCAATCACTTCCACCCCTAATCTGTCAAATCTGGTTCCTTGCGTGCTCGGGAAAAGAAAATGGAAGATAGGATCGCCCCAAATCGATCTCGTCTTAATGGTAAAAGATGTCCCCGGATTTTCCTCATCAAACCCAGATATCAATAGGTATTTTACGTGCCAAGGAAAGAAAAATCAGGTCCGAATCCAATAGTCAGATTGCATATTAATGGTGAGAGACGTTTTCAGACCTTCCCCACCAAACCAGGCCTCCAGATTAATGCTCCTCTTCATTTGGCATGCAAGAGACTCCAAGAAATGATAAAAACCATAAGAATACGCATCCCCAAGAGCTGGAGTGAAAATGGTGGAAAAATCAGATACAAATGCACAACTACTATTGATTTCTATTTTGAATTTGGACCGTCCACGTGGGAGATCCATTTTAGAGCGGGCCTGCGGGTTCCCTTTTTCCTTTTATAACTTTTGGAAAAATGTAAAATTTTCACATTTTCTCACACCTCCGCCCTTGAGAAATGAGCATGACACGTGTCCTAAGGTGGGTCCTAAAGGAACCACGGCCAAATTATGTTATTTCACCTCTTTTTTGGAAAAGGGATTTTTTCCAAATTTTCCCATAGCTCCCCTTCCACTTTTAGTCTTCTAGTTTATGACATGGGTCCCAGTGAACCACACTTCCTTTTAATTTTAACTCCTTTTTCTCAAAAGGAAAATTTTCCATTTTCCTCTCGAAGGTCCGCACCTCCATCGTTGACGAGGAAATTTTTGACTATTTTCTATCGGGTCTGTGGGCCATTTTGATTTTTAATCCTTTTGGTAACAAGAGGTAAAAATACAAGTTACCTCCGATGGTCTGCTCCCCCCCCTAACTTTTCAAACTACCACGCATCATAATGGCACATCTTGAGATGGTCCCCAAAAGTTGAGACCTTGAAAGAGTGTGGGCTCACCATGTGTCCTAGCCTGGCAAGATTTGTATGAAGGTTTAAAGCTCAGTGGAAGGTGCCATGTGTCAGGCTCCGAGGTAGTCTCCTTTGGCCGTTGAAAATTCCAAGAAAATGTAAAGTGAGCGGAGGCCTCCAAGTGTCCTCCTGGTGCTTCTTTAAAGTAAACTTCAAGGGTCATTCCTCAAACATGCGTGGTTTCTCCATGGTTCCTAGGACCTTAAAACCTTTTTGAAAAAGACTAAGTATGGGAAACCCTAGTGGAAGCCTCCACATGTCTTCATGGCGTAATTTCAAAATGGTGCCCAAAGTGGAGACCTTGAATGAGCATGGGCTAGCCATGTGTCCCTATTCCGCCAAACTATACCAGCTACATAAAAATTTGTCTAAGTTTGGGTGAAGTAGCGGAAACCTCCACGTGTCCTCCCGGTGCAACTCCAAGGCCAAACCAAAAAGTGAACTTTCAAATGAGCATCGTTCTTCCACGTAGACAGGTTTTCAAGTTGAGGCGATTTATAAAATTATGAAGTACCCTCCGAGCCACATCCAACCAAAAGAGGCCACGTTTCTTGTTGATGCAAGGATGCAAATTTGACTAGGAGAAATGCCCGTCAAACCATAAAATGCAGAAAAATGACCACATGAGCCTAGAGATGAAATTTTCTCCAAGGATAGAGAATTCAGAAGCATTACAAAGCTCAAATACATTTCTATGAGCCACATCCATTCATTTTTCCTCAAGTATTTAGGGAAAAATGACAAGGACAACAAATCCCGACTATGGAAAATAGAAAGAATGGGAGAGCCCGAGTTTTTATACACCCAAATACAGACCTTTTTAGATGAATAGGGGAATGAGGAAACAATTTTGGTTTTATACATGATCCTTGGTCTAGGAAAGGACTGATTATGGAAACAAAAGGAAGGCAGGGACCTCTCGGGCACAACACGGGAGATAATTTATGGCAGGGGCCATAAATTGATAAATTTTTCAATGGAAAAATGGGGCGAGACTATTTTGAGCACCAACATCAGCTCAGACTCGGGATGGGCACTCCCTGTGAGTGCCACAAGAACAAAGGTAGACCAAGTGCCAAAATATCCATAGGGTAAAAGAGTTCATCTTGCATAGTAGAGAAACAAATCCATCTCCAAAAATGAACAAAGAAACCAGTAAAAATAGGCCACCAAGGACCAGAGCGAAAACACAAAAAGACAATTAAAAAACAAAAACTATACACTTGTACAAAAAGATGTTCACCTTGATTATGGGAATCAATCCAAGAAATGTTTCAAATGCTTTCCATTAATAGGAAATTTGAGAAATTCCCCATCCAAGTCCTTCAGGAAGAAGGTATGTTCACCAATTCTAATATCAATGGAGTAAGGGCCCATCCATAGAGCATCAAATTTTCCATGCTTGCCCTTATCCTCACACCTGTTATCCCATAGTAGCACAAGATCCCCAACATTGAAAGCTTGGGGTGACCTTCTTGTTGAAAAACTTCTTCAGCTTCTCTCTAAACTTTATATGCCTTTGGTGGGATGCCCTCCTTTCTTCATCAAGTTCAACAATCTAGTTAATGTGGCATCATATGGACTTACTTCTTGATCTTCCAGTTGTTGCATGAACTGATATGAGGATAATTACATATGCAAGGGCAGCAGGGCTTGAGTTCCATACACCAACTCAAATGGACTCTTTCCAGTGGCCTTTTAATAGTAATTCGGTCAGCCTAGACAGAAAATTTCAAATGCTCACCCCATTTTCTCTTGTTGAGCTCCAAGGTTCTTCTGATAATCTTTAGCAAATTTTTATTACTTGGACTCAACTTGTCCATTTCCTTGGGGATTATAATTAGAATCATATGTCAAATTTATCCCATATTCTCTACACATTACCACCAGGTTTAGCTTTGAAGCTCATGGCATTGTCAGCAACAACTTTGACTGGCACCCCAAACCTGTAGATGATATGGTTCAACATGAAGTCCATGACAATTTGGTGTGTTGCCCTTTTGGTGGGGATTGCCTCTACCCACTTGGTGAAGTAATATCTGTGGCTACAAGAATCCACTTATGGCCAACACTTGAAGGGTTTGAAATCTCACCAATAAAATCCATTCCCCATTGCTTGAATGGAGCTTCAATTGATACAGGCTGCAAAGGAAGGGAGCCTAAAGCTTTCAGTATTCTAGAGAAGTGTTGACAACTCTCACATCTTCTAACCAAAAGTGTTGCATCCTTGAAAAGAGTTGGCCACCAATAACCAACCCTCAGGATCTTGTGTGTTATGACCCTTCTAGCAAAATTCCCCCACAAACTCCTCCATGGAGATCAAAATTATCTTGGGGCTTCATATTCAATAATGCACCTTAAGAGGACTCCCTCAGGGTTCTTCCAAGCTAACCCATAATCAATAATGACATATTTATGGGAAGCCAACTTAAGGGCCCTTTTCTGGTCTTACTCAAATACTCATGGTAGTATAAATGTCTGAGATAGAAAATCACATTCTTGTACCACTCAGAACTCATTAGTTTCTCAAATACATCTCCCCTTCTTTCTCCTACCTCATTCACCTCAACATTTTGCAAGTTTCTCTCATCCATAAGTTTATCCAAGCATAAACCTTTCACCAACTTTGTGGATTGGATATCCATATCATATTCTTACAACTTGTTCACCCACCTGCACCTTTTGCTTGAGACTTCCATCTCTGATAAGATGTCTTTCACCATGGTGTTGGGAACAAAAGAAAAATATTAGAACTCAAAATGTAAGGTCTGAAAACCTTTGTTGCTTTTACCAAGGCAAATGTTTGTTTCTCCATAATAGTGTATTTCAGCTCAACCCCTAAAAATCCTTAGTGAAAAAGGAAATTGGCCTCTCAACTCCCCTTCATCATCCTTTTGCAATAGGACAGATGCAATGGTGTTCTCTGAAGAAAAAGAGAATAGTTGAAAGGGATTCTTATAATCTGGAGCTGCTAGAACAGGTGCATGCTTTAATGCCTCTTTAATCCCATTGAAATCTTGAATGACATCCTCCTCCCACTTGATGACCTGGTCCTTCTTTAACATGGAGGTGATTGGAATGGTCAACTCAACAAAGTTTGAGATAAATCTTCTGATGAAGTTTATCTGCCCAAAGAAGGACTAGATTCCTTTCTTGGTTCTTAGAATTGGGACCTTGCTGATGGCCTCTACCCTTTCTAGATCAATCATCACTCCTTCTTGTGACACAATGTGACCAAGCAACTTTTCCTTCTACACTCCAAAATGACACTTCTTTAGATTGAGTGAAATACCATACTCTCTACATCTTATCAACATATTTTCCAAGTGCAGCAAGTGATCACCTCGCTTTCTAGAGAACATAGTCACATCATCCTGGTAAAAAACAATAAAATCATTGATGTAACCGGAAAAAGAAACATCCATTTCTCTTTGAAAGGTTGCTCTAGCATTCATTAGACCAAAGGGCATCCTGACATACACATAAGTCCCCCAAGGAGTGGTAAAGGTTGTTTTAATTCTTTCTGATTCCTTCACCACAACTTGGTTATAACCAGAGAAACCATCCAGGGTAGAAAGTAGCTCAAAACCAGTTACTAGCTGCAGCATGTTTTCCATGTTTGGTAAAGGATAATTATCCTTCATTGATGCTTTGTTCAGATTTCTAAAATCCACACACAACCTGATGTCACCATTCTTCTTTCTAACTAGTACTAGGTTTGTAACCCAAGAAGAATACCTTGTGGGCTGAATAATCCCTCCATCCCTCAACTTCTTCAGCCTTTTTTCATATTAAGAGATAGGAGTGGATTGATTGGCCTCTTTTCACTTGAATGGTTTTTCATTGGACTCCAAGGGAATCTCATGTTGAAACATATCCTCTCTGTATGCCTTCAGCTCAGAATAAGTCCAAGACATGCAAGTCTTGATACCTTTTCAACAATTGAATGTAGGACTACTTCTCCTCCTTACTAAGATTGCTTCCTAACCAGATCTTCCTTGGTCTCTCCTTTGTGCCAAGGTAATGCTCATCAATATCCCTTAAGGCTGCCATGCATCTACTAATAATGCAATCAACATTATCAAAATTGGAATCAAGAGCAACCAACCCTCTAGGAATGGTATTGGTTTTTAGTTGGATGATGCCTTTGCCAAACAAGGTTTCTTTACCTTCTGCTATGCACACCATTGGCTCCCAATCGATATTTTGATTAGAAAACTCTCCTTTATTCTACAAAAATATTTTGACCTGAGCATCATCATCAAAAACCTACCAATGCTTAATGTTGTCAGGTACAGATGGCCTTGTTAGCACCTCAACATCATATTCACAATATGGGGACATTGCACAATTATCAAACCGATATCCCAACACAAAGCAAGCATGTCTACCAAATCATTGAACTTCCTATCATGATGCACAATGTTGAATGAATCAAACATCTCAATGAGATCCCAAACTACGCATGCTTATATTGTTTCATTTGTTGATTTTTTGTGGCATATAGTTTTCTGACTTTCCTAACAATTAATTTTGAATATCCTTTAACAATGATGTCTTTAACACCATATTTCCATGCAAATCCTCGACCTAATAACAATGAGGTGCCTCATACTCAAAGAATATTATTAGTGCACTCAAAGTTGAGCTTGAAGGAAAAGACAAACTTTTCCTGGCATGGAGAGATCAAAACAACACCAACACCATTTCCAAACTTGGAGCAAGCTCCATAAAAAAATAAAGTCCAAGGAGATCCTTCCTGCTCAAGACACTTACATTCTTCAATCTTGTGCTCTTTTCCATCAACAAATCCTACAAAGTTATCAACATCAACACTTGTGTACAATATCTCATAGGATGCATTGTTGGGATCCTCAATAAGGTGTAACATCTTCTTTTCCCCATACAACTTGACAAGGCTTCCCTCAATTGGGATGGTGGCATAGGACATATCCATTTGAACACTCCCACCAACACTTGTAGCCCACTTTCTAGATAACAACATACCCCACTTGGCTAGGCAAGTCAACAATAACTACATCAAGCTTCAAATTCCTTCCTGGATAGGTTGTAAGTTGCACCACCAGACCCTTCACACACCCCACCATTGTACCTCTCTAGAATCCATAGCAGTGCACTTCCCATATGTAGTTGTTACTTTGATATTCAGTTCATTCATAACTTCCAGAGGCATAACATTGCATGATGCCCCTGAATCAAACATATAGTTGTGTAACAATCTATCCTTAATGATCAGGGTAGTGAAGAATGGATCCACATTCAGCTGAGAATCTACCAAGGATGTTCCCAAATAAACCTCAAGTGGTTCATCTAGCTCTTCTGATTTTGGTGGTACCTCTAATTCTTCAATGATTGGTGGAGTCTCCACAATGTTTATATTTACTGCTTGGGCGGTCTTCTCCTCTTTCAGCCCCAAATACTCAAGAGCCTTGTTCTCAAGAATCCTAAGCAATTCAAAATTGGAACTGAGATCTTGATCTGACTCAATACTTGGGCAATATCATAAGGGACAAACTTTGGAAAGGCAACATTGAAAGGAAGGTTGACACACTCATGAGATGGCACAAGATTTTGACAACTTGGGCATGAGGTGGGTATGATTTTTATTTGGGACAGCAGGGCCCTTGGCAGATGCATCTTTCTTAGGAGTCTCTTTAGGAACATTTGAAAGTAATGGAGTTTTTGGCTTGGCCTAAGGCCCTATCCATTTGAAAACCCTACTTCTTGTGTTGTGTTCCTTTTCTTGAGCCATAACAACATTAATCAACAATTTTTTGTCCTCCTCAGATGGGATGCCTCCATCATACTTCTTTATCATTAAAGCCCTTAAATATTCAAATTCATTATTGGGCAAATTCAAAATCTTGTACAATATCTACTTCTAAAGTATGAGAGGGAGGGAGAAAAGGTACCCGGTGAATGTAATCCCAAAAATCAGCAGTAGTTCTAGCACTTATCACTTTAGTTGAAGTTTCCCCTTGTTGTAAGCTTGTGGAGCAACCCATCATACAAACATCATCATCATTATCATCATAAGCTTATTCCTCTTCTTGCTGATCTTCCTCACATGGAGCATGGGGCATGAAACATCTGTCACACCAATCAATGACATCTGTCTCCTCCACAATGGCAACTTTGGAAGCCAAAGGATCAGTACCATTCTGTTATCCCTAGCTTGGGATTGTCTATTTCCAAATCCAACAGGTCCCTTGCCTCTATCATCAGATATTTGGTGATTTGTGAACCTATCTTGGCCTTGCTTGCTTGTGTTGACCTTGTGAGCTCTGCCCAATCCCTTTTCTGCCCGGGCTAATTTGTATGATATTTCTTTGACATCCCCTCAATGTTTTCACAACTTCCTCCAAATCAGCATCCTTGCTTGTCTAAGGTTTTTCTGGGTTAATTAGTTTTACACCCTCCCTTTTTGGAGGCTTTCCAATTGCCTTGATGTTATTCTCAATTTTCAAGGCCATGGTGAATGCCTGCCTCAAATTAGTAGGGTTTTTGTCCCTCAAGTAGTAAGTAACCTTTTTATCAAATGCATCTAAATATTTGATCAAACATGATTCATCACATGGCCTTATCCTAACAGGTAATCTCCTCAAGGTCTTATTAAACCTTGTGTTGAAATCATGTACTAACTCATTAGGATTCTTTTTGATATTTTCAAATTCTGTCAAAAGAAACCTAGGGTCAGTTCTATCACCATACTGTAATCTAAATGCATTGCTCATCTCTATCCAAGAATCAATGGAATTATCTGAAAAGCTTTATACCAGTCCCTTGCATCCTCTTCCAAAGTATGGATAAATAGTTTGATATATACATCTTCATGTTCAATCTCAAAGTCTTCCATCATATTGATAAAAAGCTTTAGATGTTGATCACTAGTTATAGTGTTGTTTCCTTGGAACTTTGGTAGTCTGTTCCTTACATCTTGAGGAATTGCATTTGGATAACTAGCCATCCCTACAAAATTTATAGGTCCAAAGGTATTTACACCAAATGGAGTTCTGGGTGGGGGCAGGGCCATGTTGTTTTGAGGAGGTGACCTGGAGGGAGAAAAATTGATAAGGGGCAGAGGGTCTTTGAAACACAGAGTATAACTTTCAAAATGGATATCCCCTAAAGGCCTAGTTTCTTGGAAATCCCTATCAACTTCTGAAAAGATAGGGGCAGAATGAGAAGAAAACTTTTCAAAATCAAATGAAGGCCCCTCTCCAATTGGAGAATTCAATTCCACAAAGAGGCTACCTGATTCAAAAGCACTTGAATGGTAGTCTTCAATGATAGGTCGATCACTTTCATCAATGGAGATCCCTTTTCTTGTCTGTGATCTCCAACAACTCTCTAGGATTTTCTTCCTTCTGACTTTGTTTTTCCTAGCTCTAGAAATAATGTCCTAGTAGGATCCCTAGAAAAGAAAGATCTTCTTCCTTCTAGCTTTGCAAATATTGGTAACAAATCTCACTTGATAGAGGTTAAGACACTAGTACTCATCAAGAATCAGATCAACAGGGAGTCACCACTAAGGATTTCCACCTTAGTTGTGCAAATGCACTAAAATATGATTTGTCAAATGTCTGTCAACACTAGCAACTAGAAATGGAAAGACCTGACTCTTCTTTACCTAGATTTATCAATGAAAGCTAGTGCACTAGGTGTAGAAACTAAAAGAGTTGCACATACACTTGTAACTTTGAAAACTTCTTACAAGCCCAAACACAAAATGATGTTTGAAAAGATGTATTAGCACTTTGAGCACACATGAAGTGTTTACCAGGGTCTGAATATGAACTGCAATCACTATGTCCCCTGCCAGCAAATGCACCGATGAAGGTGTTGGTACCCAAATTTATTCTCCTTCAAAGTCTGAGCAACATCACAGGTTTAGCAGAAGCTTAGAGATAGATAGATCATAATGAGTCATTTTGTAGCCGGGGATGGGATCTAACTAGCCCTTTTTCACTCAGATGTGGAGAAATGGATAGCACCCTCAAGAGGATTTGATCTATCCTCACTACTTTATGGTTGTGCCTTTTAACCAAGGTGAGAGAACCCTTTTGTAGCCTGTTGTTTGTGGAGGAGATGGAGATGTCCTTCCTTGTGAAATTATTAAGAAGACCTTGAAGAAAATATGATCAATGCAACAAAACCTAACTCTCACGAGTTGTCACTCTAGATAATGGAGATATTTTCTAAGCAAGGTTTAGGCCACTAAAGACAATGAAAACTGATTGTTTCTGCATGTTTTGGTGGTAAAAAATTTGCATTTGTATACACACATGACAAACAGGGGTAGTATGGGTATGATTAATTGTTTTTGAATGAATTTGGTGGGAGGTGAAGCAGGATAAAGTTGATTATACCAGACCTTTGGAGGGACTTTACAATAATGAGCAACTTTACAACAAAAAGCTTTAGAATAATCAAGACATTCCTTCAACTAGAAGGTGTGCTTCAATGGAGGCCCAAATCAGCATGTTTTCACATAATCTTTAAGACCCTAACATGAAGGCTCAAATTAGAGGACCCAATTAAACACTATAGTTTTTGATTAACCATGCCTAAGGTACACCCAAAGACTTACAGAAAATCTTTATCAACAAATGATAGTGAGTTGATTTTAAATCTGTTTATCTCATCCAAGATGAAGGATCTTCTTGAAATGAAATTGTAGATACCATTAAACTGTCATAGGGATGAGATCCTATGTGATTTCACAAAAAAATCAGTATAAGATTGCAATAGGAATGAATAAAACTATTTGTAGACATTCTGAAATGAAGCAAGACACTAATTTTTCAGAGTTAACACAAAATAACTCAAATTTGATTAAACTTATTAGCAGGGGAAAGTTTATAGAATAGTCTCAGAGCTTGTCAATGGTTGTACACTCACAACCACCTTGACATGATCGAGTTTAACAAAAAAGAGATATACAGTTTCTCAAATAGTCCCTCAGAAAGACGAGCTCTATCAAGATTTCTCTTAGGAAATCAGTTTCTAACTCCTAACAATCTAGCATACCAACCTCTAACCTCCAACCCTTTTTACGGAAAAATCATGCCTATTTATAACATTTTACAACAAAGCCTTTTCCCCCAAAACCAGAGACATTCAGTGAACCCGTGCTCACCATGATCTCGATCACGATTCCCAGAAATAGATCTATAAAAAGTTGTCAGGTGCTCAGGGGGAAGATCTCTTCGAGCCTCTCCCACATTCAAATCCCTCTCCTGGTAGATCACTCTTCCCTTTACTTTCCAACCAATTCCACCCCTAATCTATCAAATCTAGTTCCTTTTGTGCTCGAAAAAAGAAAATGGAAGATAGGATCGAGCCCAAAATCAGATCTCATCTTAATGGTAAAAGATGTCCCCAGATTTTCCTCATCAAACCCAGATATCAATAGGTATTTCATGTGCCAAGGAAAGAAAAATTGGGCCGAATCCAACAGTCAGATTGCATATTAATGGTGAGATACATTTTCAGACCTTCCCCACCAAACCAGGCTTCCAGATTAATGCTCCTCTTCATTTGGCATGCAGGAGACTCCAAGAAATGATAAAAAACCATAAGAATATGCATCCCCAGGAGCTCTGGAGTGAAAATGGTGGAAAAATCAGATACAGATGCACAACTGCCATTGATTTCTATTTTGAATTTGGACCGTCCACGTGGGAGATCCATTTTAGAGTGGGCATGCGGGTTCCCTTTTTCCTTTTACAACTTTTGGAAAAATGTAAAATTTTCACATTTTGCTCCACACCTCCGCCCTTGAGAAATGAGCCTGACACATGTCCTAAGGTGGGTCCCAAAGGAACCATGGCCAAATTATGCTATTTCACCTCTTTTTTGGAAAAGGGAAAATTTTCCAAATTTTCCCCGCAACTCCACCCTTCCGCTTCTAGTCTCTAACGTGGGTCCCAGTAGAACCATGCTTCCCTTTTTACTTTTAACTCCTTTTTCTCAAAAGGAAAATTTTCCAATTTTTCTCCAAAGGTCCACACCTCCACTTGATCGGGGAAAATTTTTGACTATTTTCTCATGTCTAGGTCTCATGGGTCATTTTGATATTTAAATCCATTTGGTAACAAGAGGCAAAAATCCAAGTTGCCTCGATGGTCCGCTCCCCGCCCCTTGACTTTTCAAACTGCCACACGTCACAATGGCGCATCTTGAGATGGTCCCCAAAATTTGAGACCTTGAAAGAGCACGGGCTCACCACGTGTCCTTGCTGACGAAAAGATTTGTATGAAGGTTTAAAGCTCAAAGCTCAGGGGAAGGTGCCATGTGTCAGGCTCTGAGGTAGTCTCCTTTGGCTGTTGAATAGTCCAAGCAAAATGCAAAGTGAGCAGAGGCCTCCAAGTGTCCTCTTGGCGCTTTTTAAATTAAACTTCAAAGGGATGGTCCTCAAACATGTGTGGTTTCTCCACATGTCCTAGGACCCTTAAAACCTTTTTGAAAAATACTAAGTATGGGAATCTCCGACGGAAGCCTCCACATGTCTTCATGGCGCAATTTCAAAATGGTGCCCAAAGCGAGACCCTGAATGAGTGCGGGCTCACCACATGTCCTATTCTGCTCCATCAAACTATACCATCTGCATAAATATTTGTTTAAGTCCAGGGTGAAAACCAACAGAAACCTCCACGTGTCCTCCCGACGTAACTGTAAGGCCAAACCAAAAAGTGAACTTTCAAATGAGCATCGTTCTTCCACGTAGAAAGGTTTTCAAGTTGAAAATATTTATAAAATTATGAAGTACCCCACCGAGCCACATCTAACCAAAAGAGGCCACGTTTCCCGTTGATGCAAGGATGCAAATTTGATTGGGAGAAACGCCCGTCAAACCGTAAAATGCATAAAAATGACCACATGAGCTTGGAGATGAAATTTTCTCCAAGGACAGAGAATTTAGAAGCATTACAAAGCTCAAATGAATTTCTCTCGAGCCACATCCATTCATTTTTCCTCAAGTATTTAGGGAAAAAATGACAAAGACAACAAATTCTGACTGTGGAAAATGGAAAGAATGGGAGAGCCCAAGTTTTTACACCCAAATATAGACCTTTTCAGATGGACAGGGGAATGAGGAAACAATTTTGGTTTTATACATGATCCTTGGTCCAAGAAAGGACTGATTATGATAATAAAAGGAAGGCAGGGACCTCTCAGGCACAACACGGGAGATAATTTATGGCAGGGGCCATAAATTGATAAATTTTTCAATGGCAAAATGGGGTGAGACTATTTTGAGCACCAACAGGTTCCAACACACTTAGATCTATCACATCTACCATAGGTACCTTTTTTTTTTCTTTGGGGTTTGGTGATATAGCCATTATGGTATAAAAGATATAGATGAAAGTGGCATGGTCAATTGAGTACCTAGAGCACTAGATAAAACAATAGCACTTGGTAATATTAGTTGGCAATGAAATGGAGGTGGTAATGATAGATGGGGTGGATGTGAGAATAGCCTCAGGATTAGATGCAATGGGACTGGAATTTGAAATAGAAATAAATGAAAGTTGTTGAGAAATGAAGTGGAAATTGGAGACCCAATCATTTCCCCTACTGAGAGGATAGGAAGGGATGAAAATACTTGGGCCATGGATGGGGATGGAAAAGAAGATATGAGTGGAGAAGTAGAAGGTAATGATAGGGGAAGTGATAATGGCAGGGAAGGAGGGGGTAGCAGATTTTTGACACAACTGGAGAATCAATAACTTCAACAACTTCTGATATTGATATTGCAGAAGACACAAAATTGGAAGTAGGAGCCTTGGAAAGGGAGGAACTTCTAACAACAAATGAAATCTTCCTAGGAGGTATATTGGCCTTACGGGTAGACATTTCTCCTTTTGTGGGTGTAGGGAGACTCATTGTTGGTTGGGATTTTGTCCTTATAGATTGATCTAACCCTTTGGGTGAAATTCCAAAGGTAGCCAACCAATCATATGTCCTTTGTAAAATGTGCCCCAACCTTTCCTTAGTATTGCAATGCTCCTCTTGATACCAATCGATCCATGGAAAAGGTTGATTGGAAACATTATTACCCTTGTATATTGGATCCAACACTTCATCATCATCCTCCATTTCCTCTGGAATCTCTCGTAATACCAAATTTTCTAACCTCATCCAAAGTCAATCTTTCATATTCTTGTTTCTTGATGATAACCTCATCCGACAGGTGAATCCAAATATCCTCTAGCTGAGGCACGTGAGAACTAGCTAAACTCATTTCACTGAACTTACCCCAGTAGTCAAAGTTGGTTATGGGATGAAAGGTTCGAAAAGTAACTTTAGAACATTTATGCATCTACATTCTTTGCTTTATAAATACTGGCACAAGTATATCTTCTGATTGAAATGGGAAACTGGACTCTTGCCTTATGTCATTTGTTTTGGATTTTGTGATAATCCAACAATTACCAACCAATTCTAACAAAACCCATTTGTTAGTAGGACATCTTCATAAATTTCGAGGGGCACCCACAAAACTGGGAATCTGGTGTATGTAAATGTTGGAAACTGAAGATAAATGGCTCCCACTCCCCGTACTTCTTTAAAATCCTCATCAGAAATCCTTCGATTATACAATTTTTGTCAAAATGATAAAGGAGAACAATGAAAAAGGCATCATTGACCCTACAGAAATGTTTTCTTCCCTCGTCCATCATGATTTGAGGATAAAATTCATAAATTTTTGATGTACTTTTAACATCTTTTGTATTTAAACCATTGAATTCCCCCATGGAAGCTGCAGCATAAACCAAGAAATAAGTCATGTAAAAGTTTTTTGAAGAAAATACATTACTCAATTGAAAACAAATTGAGCTACTTGATATGCTCTCCCCATCATATGAATTATTTGTTCTTTTTATGGTGGCAATATACAAGAACATCCATTCTTAAAACTCCCTCGCTGAAGCAAGACCTAAAACTCTACTCAACAACACAATAAGATCGTTTACTTCCTGGATGAAAGCTAAGCAAAATATTGTCTTAGGAAGTTTGGTGACATTCTTGGCCAAGTAGCTCTTCATCGTAACTTTTGTACACATTTCCGTTTCTTTGTCCCAATGTTCAATTGTAGCTTACGGTGAAATTTTTGCATACTCTTCAACATCTGGAAGTTTAAATAAATCTTCAAAGAAGTAGGTGTCCAGTCTAATTATGACCTTGTTGTCGTCATTTTTTACCGATCTAGAATCTTTATCAAAGTGGGCTATTATGCGCCAAGATGAATTCAATACAATGCATGGATGCAAGAAAACTAGCAGCGAGAGAAATCCCACTATCAAATATGGCCTACATCTAAGACTTCTTGTTAGGGGCCTTTAACCTTACCCAGTATGGAAAATCTACTTGTCCAAGATCGGTATCCCCAATGTTTCCCAAATTTGAGGAAAGACATGAGTGAGGAGCAACTCCTAAAAATGTATACTTCATATTTTATTTTCCTTTGATGAGGAGGTTGACATTTAATTTGGAATTTGGAATCCGAATGGCCTTTTGAAATTTTGTAAAACTTTGAAATGTCAAAGTCTGAAAAGTCCATATCACAAACTCCGAAAAGGCTTTGGCTTTGAAGTACAAACCTCTAAAACACAAAAGGAAGACTTCGAATCTCTAAAATTAGACCTCTGAAAAGGCAAGTGCGAAATTGTGACCTTCGAATGTGAAAGTCCGAAAACAGAAACCTCTGAAACTCCAAAATGTAGAGTTCTGAAACTTCAAAATCCTTGAACCTCCAAAATGGAAAGTTACAAAAAGACAACTACGAAAACCTAAAATTGCCGAAAGGCACAGAATGAAAATTGAATACTAGTGAAGATCTGGAATGAATTGGTATGCAATTTTGGACTAGATTCCTACATGAATTGGAATTTGCAGTTGTGGGAATCACATAACGTGGTTAAAGAAAAATGGCAGATGATGAGGGTTCCATTTCAAGAAAGAAAAGAAGAACAAATAAAATAAAAATAGACAAATAAAGAAAACCCCAAATAATCATAAACCAAAAGAAATAACACAAAACAAATTTGCCTTGAAAATAATGTCTCGAAATTACAAAATGGTGTGGTAAAATCAGAGTGTTAGAGAAAAGTCAGTTGAAAATGATAGGTAAAATTCGAGTTTATATAGAAAAACCTGGAATTAATGTTGGGAAGCCGACATGTGGGGGTAGTTGAAAATTAAATGGTCATAGAAGCTCCAAAATTGCAAACCTCAAACTCTAAAATGGAATGTGAGTTGTGCAATATGAAACCTGAAGTCTGAAACCTTGAAAATCTGAAGTTTTGAAATTTCGGAACTTCAGAGTTTTAGACTTCGGAACTCGGGGGACGAAATTATCAAAAAAGTGATGTGAAACTTTCAAACCCGAAAGTCCGAAGTTCCAAAATTTTGGAACTTTGGGGTTTCGGACTTCGGAACTCAAACAAGGAATTTTTCAAAAAGGCAACACATAACTCAAAACCAAAAGTCTGAAGTTCCGAAATTTTAGAACTTCGGAGTTTTGGACTTTGAACTCTGAGTCGAGAAAAGTGGAAACTGTCAAAGGTGATTCTAAAACCTGAAAGGTTGAAGTTCCAGAAAGGAATTTTAGACTTTTGGAATTCAGAACTCCAAAATCAAAAATTTCATTTCATAGTGGCTTCTTCAAAAAAACCCGAAAAAGAAAAACCTCTCTTAAGGTAAGATTTATAGGTTAACATTTTTGGTGACCTCCAGGGAATGCTTTCCTGCTAATGTTTACGCCAGTAGCCTTATATGAACCATTGGGAAAAAGATTTCTAAAAGAAGAATACATTCAGGGCACACTCCAAACAAAAGAAATAGAAAAGAAAACAACATGATGTGTAAGGCACTTGGAGGAATCGATCAAAACAAACATTGTAAAAATATAGAAACTGATGTGAACAGAAGGCCTTGAGATGAATCCCATCAACATGAATGGGAAATTCCTCTCCATTAATCCTTGATATTTAAAATTAATTTTATTCTTTGCAACTTGTGACAATATAAAGTCTGCTTAAGAGGGAATCAAATTTAGCATATATACCTGGCTTTGCCCTATCAACATCCCATTTAAGAACCAAATCTCCTTCATGAAATTCCTTTTGGATTCCTTTTTCCAAAGATATTCTAACTTGATACTAGTGTTTTTCTAGGGTTTTCATTTCTTTATTCCTTGTTTCTTCTAACTCCATTAGTTTGGAATACCTGACCATCATTGAATCATTTTCCATAAGTTCCAACTGATGTGCCAATTCCAAAGAAGGTAATTCTAGAGATAGTGGGAGCTTAGCTTCCCTTCCATAAACTAACATGAAAGGTGAATTCTGATAGCTCTTTTGGGAGTGATTTGATCCGCCAAAGGGTGGTATTGAGCTGAGTGTGCCAAGTTCTTCTATTGGTTTCCATTGTGTGCTTGATGATCCATATGATATTTTTGTTACTGGATTCAACTAATCCATTTCCCTGTGGGTAATAATTTGATGAGGTTTTGAGATAAACCCCATTCTTGACAACCCATTCAGTTAATTTGCAACTCAAGGAATGCCATTGCATTGTCTGAAATTACCATAAATGGAACTCCAAATCATGTCATTATTCCCTCCATAAAATCAAGAACAACCTTCTCATTTCCCTCTTTTAATGTCACGACCTATGTCCAGTGGGTGAAATAATTTGTCGCAGTGAGAACCAATTTATGTCCATCGCTATATGGAGGGTTAAACATCTAGATGAAATCTAATCCCCACTAGAAAAAGGTTGGTCAACCTAGAACTAGGTGAAGGGGAAGAGCCAAAAACCTCTATTTTCCTGTGAAAAAAGAACATTCCTTGCATTTTCTTACCTAGAGATGGACATCTTTAAACAAATCCGGCCAATAGTAATTGGATTGCATGATCTTGATAGTAGTTGTTCGTGTAAAATAATGTCCTCCAGATAAGCCATTGTGAAACTCTTCTAGTAACTTATTTACCTGTTCCAGTCCGACGCACTAAAGGAAAACACCATTCAAATCTCTTCGAAAGAGAACATTATCTAGTAGAACATATGGAATATATCGAATAGGAAAGGTTTGTCTTTGATTTTTATTCATATTCACAGTGTATGCTCCTAAGAAAAGGAAAATATTCATTTTGGATAACCAGTAAACCTCATCATCACCTTTATAAGTGTTTAGGAGCGTCACGTTCTCATCACCTTTTGATTCCATGTCTACAGCAAGTTGTTGACACAAACCCTTACCTTTGAAAAGTTTGGTAACTTTGATATATACATCATACTCCATAACCTTCATGATCCATCCAACACACTTCTTATTCATCTCTTTGTTCAAAAAAAAGTACTTGACACCTGGATGAGACACCATTAGATGAATTTTTGGTAACCTCTCGGGATGCTCTTTTCTGCTAAGCATTAGTCTAGTAGCCTTGTATATCTGTTGCACATGGAGTCATAATTGTCATTCTAAAACCTGATGTTGAACCATGAAACTTCTGACATCCAAATACCCAAACATTGTTACATCAAAACACACAGCGGAGTTCCAAACAAAACATATGCTGAATCGGAACATTATGGAACTTTATGGAGTACTGATTATTTTCTCCCTCTTGTGGAAATTCAACCTTCGATGCATTTTACAGGAGTAATGGCGAAACACAACACATACCAAAATTGAAAACCATACATGCTTCAAATGAAACATGCAGATTGTGTCAGAACTTATTATGTTAAAATCAAACCTATTCCTATCCTATACTAACAAGAGGAATAGGTGAGCTAAATGAACCCCGAAACTAAAAAATAGCTTCCACTCCTTAAAGCTGCAGATAATGTGACAATGGACATGGATGAAACTGAAAGTGAGCCCAATTCTCCACCTGACTTGCCAAGGCATCAACTGTAAAGAGAAAGTATCCCTCTTTTAGTCACTCTGCATTTGTTTTTTAGAGACATAACAACTGATCCTCAGGACTGTGAAACTCACCCTCACATTCTGAAGTAAATGTGAATGGTTGTGACTCTTCATTTGTCTTCAAAGAATCCAAATACCTTATGGGACATGGTTTGACCTTTTGAATATGACCGTTACTCCAAGCTTCAACTTTAACAAGAAAGTGTCCATGCAGACATCCTTGAAAAAGATGATTATCTATGATATGGTTTCTCTCTTGTTTCCCATTTACAAACAATTTATCTTCCACCTGGATGAATGGTACCGAAGTAATGTTCTCTTCATTTCCCTTTTCTTTCTTCACAACAAGGATTTCCTCCACAACACGTAGCTCATCTAGATTGCTTGTAGCTTGTAATTGAGCCATTTTCGAACCACTGCAAGTGCTTAAATCTTGTTCATGCATGAGTTCCTCTTCTTCTAATTGGAGACAAAATCCTCCTACATTTTTAACCTTCTCATCCACCATAAAACCAAGGTCAAACTCCTTCATCCACTGCTCTTGAGAACTACTAGAAACAATAGAATCTTTAAGAATATTTCCCTCCATCACAGGTTCACTAAGCAAATCAAGACCCACAATTGGGAGCAAGAAACTTCCAATAATGTCATTTACATTCCAGGTTCTTGAAACTGATTTGGCCTCTTCCATGTGCTCATTTTCCTCTTCTTTCGATGAGTCATATGGAAGATTCAATTCCTCCAATTTTAGCTCAAGAAGATTATTATGAGAAATAGGTGGTTCTTGAATATTCCTTGCAAAGCACTAGGCAATTTGTATTGAAGGATAAATAATGGAATAGCAGAAATGACTATTTCCATAGGTTCTTTTTCATCCAAACACTCCTCCATATCTGATAAATAGTATACCTCCCCATTGTTCGGTTGTGTCAAAGGTTCAAATTCCTTCACCATGATGCTCTCTGGGTTGGAATTTTATTTACCATAACCTTCTTCATCCTCCAACATAAATTTTGAAATATTAAACTCATCTAGGAAATAAGAACTTTGAAAAGATGAAGAGGGAAAAGAGTTTGAAACCTCAAAACCTACATGTTATTTTTTCACAACCTGAAGATCTTCGCTTCTAACTACATTATGTGTGAATGACCTTGTTGGAATAATACAACTTTCCAAAAGTTTGTGAGCTCTTGACATGCATGGCAGTTAGGGTCATTGCACTCATTGGAATTACCTGATACACTTGATATTCTTTCTTCTTCATCTTGCACATGTTCTTATTTTGGAATATTTGGGGCTAATGTTTTCTCTTCTACAACCAACTTTGTAACTTATGATGATTCAACCTCTTTAGATGATATGGAACCAATATGAATATTGAATTTGAACAAGTATATTATTGGTCATCATTCACTTGTGCTTGTTCTTACGCAAATTTAGTCTCCATCATCTATCCTTAAATCTCAACCTCAAATAGAGGCTGAGTTAGGAAGGGATGGATAGATATGAAATGAAGGAATGAAATTCTCATCTTGGGCAACTGGTGAAAATCTTGGAATTTGAGGTTTAGACTGAAATGACATTGATTGAGAGATGGAAAGAGAACTTTGAGGTGGTGGTGTAGGAGTTACCCATTGAAAAGGATGTCTTGCATCAAACTCATAGGCCTCTATCTCTTCGATCCAACTTTGAAGTTGAGGTAGCAATTCAGTCATGAAACAATTATTTTCTTGCAAGCTATCAAACTTTGGCATAGGGCCAACCCATGGACAAGGTATCTTGAATCCGTTCCTCAATGTCTTCATTTGAGATGTGGCTCTGGACTTCACCATACCCATTTCCATTCTTTGCATCTTAAGCTACAACTCAGGATATTCATATGTATGATCACCTCCAGAATCTGCATATTCTTGCTCTTGGAAAACTACATACTTAGGTGAAAAACCAAACTAACCATGACTTTTCTCAAAGGGATATGCATGCCGCAACTTCTTTTCATCATAATATTGAACTGGAGGTGAACTATAATAATTTGAAGATTGATTTTGTAAGCTCAGAGGCATGTTGAATGGGTAGTTCTGCTGCAAGTGGGAATTTCACTATGGGAATGAAGATATGATTGCATAGCTTTGTGAATGGGAGAAAAATTTGAAGATGTATAAGAAAAATAGATGGAAATAGGTGGAAAAATACAGTCTGCAACTTAGAGAGTGGGTTACTTAGACCAATAGAGTCGTCAGTTGTGCTTGGGTATACCTCTTAAGGCTGAAATTTCACTAAGAGCACAACAACTTAATGAAATGAAGTGAAAAAAATACACATACCTGTGAAATAAATGACTAAGATATATAATGGGATACCTGTGAAATGTAGAACTTTCAGACCATGTCCCCTGTCCCACTGGCGTCATGCAAAAAATTGTTGTCACTTGGATCATGCACTGTTGAATCATTGATTGATCCCAACCTTGGAACATCCCCAAGGAAACAAGGTCCCACACCTTGGGGATGTTCCAATGTTGCGGGATCAATCAATGATTCAACGAGTGCTCGATCCGAGTGAAAAAGTTCCCTTTGGAAGCCCCATCGAAGTTTAACTTGCGGAAACTAGGGGGTGGAGACCATCTGATCTAACTTCTTAGGTTGCTCTTTTTCTTCTTCAGATTTGCATTGGTTACAAATAGATCTCGAGAGGAGGTGGCTTGATGAGAGGTCATACCTACCTAATCGAAGCATCCTAGATGGAAAAATTGGCCAAATTGTTGTGACTAGAACTCACATTTTTTGATATTGCCACTTCAAATTTTTGGATTTCAGATTGAACCCCAGAGAAGGGTTCCTTGAATAAGTCTAGATTCCTCTCCCACCAAATGTGCTAGATGAGAAGGAAAGGAATACACACCCAAATGGATCCAAGGGAGTGATTTTTATTTAAGACTAGCCAAGATTCCAAGACATTTTTAATTGTGGTGGAGGGGACCCAGGCCAAATTCAATTTTGAACACATCCAAGACCAACATTGGTAGATGATTAGAAAATGAAGCATTAAGTGATCTATGTCTTCTTCATATTTTTCGTAGAGTAGGCATTGGGAAGGGCCTTGATATCACCAATTTCTTCTCTTGATTTGCGTAAGATCTTCCCTTTGTATACTAGCAAACAAAATGCCTTTGCTTTTGGCATGCATTTATTATCCCAACATTATCCCAACAACCATTTGGTGGAATATCTACCCTCCGAAGTAAAAGAGAATCATACCCTAATTTTGTCTAGTACTACCCTTATTTATTTCCAAGATAAAGAATATGATCCAGTGAATAGAAGAATTTTGTCCTACGTGTTCTAATGATGCTTTTAAATAGAGATTCGGAGGCTTGTGGTGCATCAAGATCCTCCACCCTTTCAAGGAGAATGTGGGAGAACCACATTGCATTTGGTATTTGTAATCTGCATCCCGGGTCACCCCAAGCTCCTTTAGTAGACGTCCTTATTGGGTCTAACTTTGGATGATTTAGAAGGGAAGGGTTACCATTCCAAGAATATTCCCATAATTTTCCAGTTGTCCATTCCCTATTTTCTATGAGGTAGAGATGAGAAACCTTGTCACATGAGAAAATGAAATTCCACAAATGTGATCCCCTCGAGAGCTCTTGGCTTATTATAATGCACTGCTGGTGTGATAGAGGAAAGATATTTTTGAAACAGGTTTTTCTTTATCAAACTTGATGAATTGGAACCTAAATTCCATATATGTTTTTTCCAGAAATATTTTGAAGGCCAAGATCCAATATGCCCGCGCCACCTAGTTCCTTTAGAAGCTTGACTTCATCCCATTTTATTAAGTGAAACTTTATCTTTGAGCTTGAGCCTTGTCATAGGAACATTCTTAGCATTTACTCTATTTTTAAGAAGACCTTTTTTGGAGATTTTCATGATGGAGAGAATGTATATTGGGAGGCCACTGAGAATGGTTCTAATGAGTAGAAGTATACCTACGAAAGTGAGCCACTTTCCTTTCCAAGAAGACAATTTTTTTTCAAAGGATAAAGTTATACCATTCCATAAGATAGATCTCCCAGCCCTAGTGAAAAGAGGGATGCCTAGGTATTTTTAGGGGAGGGAGACCCTAGAGAAGCCTAGAATTTTTTTGATACACCTTTATAAACCGAGAGAAGAATTAAAGAAGAATATCAAAGACTTAGCCAGACTAATTACCTAGCTTTCCACCTGAGAATATTGGTTGAGAATGCTTCCTATATCTTTGGCCTCGAGCATAGAAGCTACGCCGAAGAGGAAGGTGTTTTCCATGAATTGATGGTGGGAGAGAGGTTTGATCCTCCCGATATGAGACCTGCAAACTCCCTTCTTGAATTTCTTTAGAACATAGCTCGATAAGGGAGTCAACTACCAAGAGAAAAATAAAGGAAGATAGGGGTCACTGTGCATGGTCCCTCTATTACCAAAAAATCTACCTTTTGTTGAACTGTTTACAAGAACTGAGAAGCTCGGGGAAGAAATGCAATTGAATATCCAGTTACAAAAGGCTTCATTGAAACCTAACTTCAACATCACTAGTATGAGAATGCACCATTTCAACCTATCATATGGTTTACTAAAATACGGCTTGAGTAACATGCTTGAGTGACGGTTATGAGATAGAGAATGCATGAGCTTGTGGGATAGAATGATGATGCCAAATATTTATTTCCAGGTAGAAAACCACTTTTCTCTTTAGAGATCATGGAATCAAGAAAAGGTCCGAGTCATAAAGAAATAGCTTTAGAAATGATCTTATAAGAAGTATTGCATAAAGAAATGGGAAGAAAGTCTTCTAAGGATTCAATAGGAAGCTTCTTGGGAAACATACAAATGAAGGTTTATTTAGAGCTCCTCGAAATTTCCTTATGGATCTGGATTCTTTATAGCCTCCCACACATCTAGACACCCTATTTCCCAAAATTCTTGAAAAAGGTAATGCGGGGAAACCATCAAGAATGGGAGATTTTTCTTTATCTATGGAAAATACCACTACTTTTATTTCCTCTAGGGAGAAAGGAGCCATTAGTTTGTAGATCCTGGCTTTGTTGACTAGTTTTGGGATCAAGGAAAACAAATAATTTTGAGAGTCACGAAGAGATGGTGTCACCACCTATAAAATCGAAAAGAAGGAAACACATGCTTCCTTGATTCTTGATTGCTTCGTGATCCATTCCCCATTAAGCGACTTTAGGTTTGATATGTAATTGGAACTCCGTCTTTCCTTGAGGGAGGAACGAAAAAAATTCATGTTTCTATCCCCATCCTTTAACCATGTTTTTCTGGAATTTTTCTTCTAGAATATTTCTTCTCTTAGAAGAAGCTCCCCAATTACGATAGCAAGGATTTATCTTTCAGGTATTCAGCTTAGTGCATTCCATTTTTAAAGATAGACTCATTCAACTCTTTGATCTCTGCTTCTACTCTATTTTATTCCGCAAAGATGTTCTTGAAGTTACTTCTATTCCATTCAAGCAATATTCCTTTAAGCTTAGAAAATTTATGGGAGAGGATGAACATCTTGGTACCCTTTACATGGATGGAGGACCACCAGCATTTGATCAACAAAAATAGAGAGGGGTCTCTCAACCACATCAATTCAAATTTGAAAGGGGATTTCCTGGGGGAAGATTAAAAGATGATTTGAAGGAGATAGGGAAATGATGTAACCTAGAAACTGGTATAACCGCACCTTCCAAAATGATATTATGATAAAGCCAATTTCTAGTTTCCATAAATCTGTCTAGTCTTTCAACGATCCTGCCGAAGCCAAATCTTTTATTCGTCTAGGTAAACCACCGTAGCTTGGGTTCCAAATCTATCAAATCTAAATTTCGAATGAAAGAGCAAAAATAATTTTGTAATTGGGGGTTTCTAGAAATACCACCACTCTTATCTCTATATGAAGTTATGGCATTAAAATAACTAGCGAACAAAATAAAAGCAAAATTAAAAGCCTCTATATCTCTATATAGGGCTGGCCATAAATTCATTTTGGAAATCATATTGTTCGGAGCATAGACGTTGCATAGAAGAAAAGAGATATCAGTATGAAGAATTTGAACTTGGCACCATTGTGCATGTCAACTGTCTTTAATTAGAGTGATTGAAACTTTATGAGTCTTCCAAAAAATTCCTATGCCACCGGAAGCACCGTCAGACTCGACATAGAGCCCAATCCATCCATTTAGTTTGGAAATACCACATCCTTTGATCTCTGCTAAACTCATCTTAGTCTCTTGCAAGAGACAAATATCGACCTCTTACTGGAGAATTCAACACTTAACTAAGCGTTGTTTTTAAGGGTGTTGAGACCCCTAACATTCCATGAAAGAATCTTCATTTTTCCTTTAGGAGGGATGGGCCCTCCCTACTTAATTTTGAGAAAAAATCACTAATATGAATCTGCTTACCTTATGCAATCTCTTTGTTGGTTTTGGCCTCATTGCTAGGTCTGTCGACTGGATCTTAAGAGCCTAAATTGGGGATTTGGAGAGGTTTGGAGTGACAACAAGAGAACAATCCAAAGCTATTCCAGTCATAGGAAGGGGGCCTTCTTCAATCCCAAGAGATTCAACAAGAGGAGAGGCTCAGGGAGAATTAGGCATAACATCCTTCACCTGAACCTAAGTTTTCTTGGGCCTCCACAGATCCACCATGGCCCGATTATACCCCCTCATTCACCATGTGAAAGATTATATTGTATTCCTCCATGAGCGCTTTGGAATCCCTTAGAATGGTTCAGGGAGTGAGAGTACTGTCCAATTTTGGGGTTAAGTCTTTGGGAAGAGGAAGAGATTGCTTAGCTTGCTGACCTGTCAAAGAGGACTTAGACACACATTTTGATCTGAATGACTTCGAGGGTGCTTTACATTCCATCTGTAGATGCCAAATATTACAACACTTGAAACATTTCTGAGAAATATTTTCATATTTCATAGCTTGGATCTCAGTGCCCATAGGTCCTTGAATGGATATTGACTCTAGCAACAACTTGGAGGGGTCGAAAACAATGTAAACCCTAGCAAAGGTGGCAAGGGTTCCTTCTAGGGTCATAGAGTTGATTTGAATAACTTTTCCCAAGCTGCTACAAATTTTTGACAAAATCTTTGGGTTCCAATATTCAATAGGAAATGCATACAGACAGATTTATACCTGTTGGACTACAACTTCTACCTTCAAATGGATCAAGGTCTGGGGTCCAAGCCTAGAGAAGGAGCCCCATTTTGTGAGGAAGGAGGCCTTGTTATTAAGGAATTCATCCTTCTTTGCTTCACTCCAGAAAAGGATCATAAGGAAGCCTCTAGTTAAGAACCAGACACACAAACCTTGACCCCACTGGTTGTTGCACCATGAGGTGATTTCACCAGTGGAAAGCCATTTCTTAAGAATTTGGAAATGACCGCTCTGCTTCTGAAAAGGTTTATTTTCCCCTCGAAGTCGTCCTCCTCTCCTAGCACTACCTTACCATCTTGAGCCAAACATGCGGGTGACAAATCCTCCAAAGCAGGTTCTAAATCCTCCTAAGCATTTTCTGAAGCTGCTTGATGTGAAGAAGAGGCTTGATCTGACTGGGTGAGAAGATGCTCATTCCTTTACTGGGGACTGATATTTGTGTAGTTCCCAGATTTGAGGGCATTTATAACTAGTTTATTCTGATTGTCCTGGAGCCTTAGTGGAATAAGAGCTTCCAGAAAGGAGGAAAACCGTGCGCTTTGCAACACGGAATGAAGCTTTTCTTTTGAAAATTCAAAATTCAAATTATTTTGGGGCAGGAAACAAACTTTTCTCCATCCTTTGATTTTTATTACATTTAGATTTGTTAAATTTATTTTATTTTTTGTTTATATATTTTTAATGTATATGTGTATGGATGAAAACCTTTAGAGGAAAAGGAAAATGCATGAATATGGTGTGTATTTGTGACATTTTGTGGTGAAATATACACTTTTTATATTTGTAAGTATATTTTGAATGTATCGACAAGCTGAAGGGTCATAATAAAATTTAAGCCATAAACAAAACATGTAGAAAACAAAAACCCAAGGAAAATATAAAGAGGTTTATCATACTCCCGAACATTTAGTATATATTTCCATGTATCAAATGATACTGACGTATCCTTTCCCCTTAATACTGTTTGATTAATTGGTTCCTTCCAATCCAAAAGATTCCAAAAGGATAGGAATAAATTCCATTTCGGGAGAAATTTAAATCTAAATTGCCACTTTATAAGTGTCCAAAATTGATGATAGAGTGTCCACATAATATTCAAATTATGATTACAATCCTATCTAATATTTTAAAAAAGAAATAAGTTTCAAAATTATTTATTTTATTATAGACTAAATAATAGTACATGCATAAAATATATATTTATTTTTATATAAAAATATGTGTTTGATTACTTAAAAATGAACTCTAATATTCAAAAAGAAGAAGTTTAAATACTTTTTAAAAAAAATTATATACATTCCTTTCACTAGTGTAAATGTTAAGTTATGAATATGTACACAAATTCAAAATGTAAAATTTGTTAAATGTAACATTTGTTAAATAAATATTAAAAACTCATCAAATCTAATAAATCAAATAAATGATATATTTTTGTTGAATAAATTTCATTTTACACATTATTTATATATTTTTACTTCAACTTAATTATTTAATATTTAGTATGTACTTCAACTTTATTTCGTTTGTTGCTATACATTTTACAAATTCTTAGTCTTAAACTATAAGAATTATGTTGGCATCAAATAAATTTAAACCCAAAAATTGCAATCCAATTTAAATGGTAATGGGATGCTATGTAATTTTATTCATTATATTTTACAAAAAGATAACCTTAATTTTTATTGTTGTAGTTCATTTCTCTAATATATGTGATTTATTTTGATAAAAATAGACATGATACATGAATGGAAACACTTATAGCTCCTAATTTCAATTCGTAATTGTTTATTTCTAGATGAAAATACAATACATCAAAATATATTATTATGATCAATTAAATTATATATTCACATTATTTATACATTTTGTGTACTAGTGCATAATAAAATTTTCTATTAAATCTATATACAATATAGAAATGCTTATCCTTTAAATAGAACATTTATGTTAGAACCATAAAATGTCAATGGTTGTATGTTAGAACCCAAACATTTGCAATACAATTTAAATGATTACGGGGTGCTATGTAATTAATGTTCATTTTTATTTTGTTGATAACTATTTATCCCTTTCTCTTCCACAATAATGGTTAGTAAGAAGCTAAAAAAACATGAAACAAAAGAAAGCATTGGAAGTGCAACTCGTGATTTTCACATGAATTTTGTTGCCCTGTTTATGTAGGGTGAATTGAATTGGGCCGTCATAGGATGCAGTTTAAGATTTGGGGACTTCTATATGTGTTACTATGTTACTATTCCATTGAGCATAGTGAAAGGTAGTAATAAGGGAGATTCTATAAATATAAATGCATTAACTATATTAATTTTGAAGTTTTAATTGGATTCACCTATTTTCCTATCAAAAATTTATTCTTCAATATATATGAATGGTGAGTGTTCATATATTTATGAACCAATTATTTGTTTAAAATTTATAAATGTTGATTATGAACCAACTATTTGTTTAAAATTTATAAATGTTGATTTGACTTGTAACTTGAGAATGACATTACTTTCGACTTGTAACTTGAGAATGACATTACTTGTATTAATCGGTAGTTTTGTATAAATTATTTCATTGTTTATGTCAAGTTATTATTTTTTCATTAATAATTATGTTGAAGATTTATTGGATTATTATTACGCCAAGTTCCTCCTATGATAGAGGACTCCTAAGTTTCTGCATGCGATGTTAAATTTGACGTCTTGATAGTTGTTTGGACGTTTTTTCAAAATGATTAAATTGACGGGCTTTTACCTGTTTTTTATGATTTGCATTACTTATAAGCTACCGCATGTATAGCCTTATTTATGTGTTGTAGAAACAAGTACAGTGAACTGGGCATTCCTCGGGGTTCTCTGTAAATTTTCAGCTACCGAGAACTCGAACACGCGACCGACAACTTCAATGTGAAAAGAGAATTAGGTGGCGGAGGGTTTGCTTTTGTGTATCTGGGTAAACTCTGGGACGGACGATTAGCTGCAGTGAAAAAACTTTTCCACGACAATTCCAAAAGGGTCCAACAATTTTCCAACGAAGTAGAAATTCTCTCTTCCTTAAACCATCCTAACCTTGTTCATTTAATTGGGTATTGCCGGTATCACGAGAACTGCTTGGTTTATGAATATGCTTCGAATGGGACTTTAGCAGACCATCTGCACGGAGAAACTAAAGCGTGAAGCAAAAAAATTGAAATGGGAAACCCGCCTAAATATAGCTCTAGAAACTGCTCAAGCCTTGGCATATCTTCATTTCTCCATAAAACCCCCAATTTTACACAGAGATGTGAAGTCCTCCAATATCCTGTTAGACCAGAATTTCAGAGCCAAAGTGGCGGATTTTGGGCTTTCCAGGCTGGTGCCTCTGGAAGTTTCTCATATTTCAACAGGCCCTCAGGGTACCCCTGGTTATGTTGACCCTGATTATCATAATTGCTACAGGCTTACTGACAAAAGCGATGTGTACAGCTTTGGGGTGGTTTTATCTGAGCTGATTTCTGCTAAGAAGGTCGTGGATATAACCAGGAATAACAGGGACATTGGGCTTGCTAATTTAGTTGTATCTAAGATTCAGTGTGGGGTTTTGGAGGAGCTTGTGGATCCAAATTTGGAGATTGATGTTAAGCCTGTGGTGAAGGACATGGTTTGCAGGGTTGCTGAATTGGCTTTCAGGTGCCTTGCTGCTGAAAAAGATGACAGACATAATATGATGGAAGTGGCTGCTCAGCTTCAGGAAATTAAACAGTTTGGATATGGTGGGTGTGCTGAAAAAGGTCTGAATTCATATAATTCTTTTGATGGTGTCCAAGAGAATAGGAAATTATTGAGTTATGTGCATGCTGGTTCGCCCACTTCTGTTCAGGAAAAATGGAGGAGCACAAGCACTACACCAGACAACAATGAAAATGGGTTTGTGTGATCTTCAATTGATATAAGATTTGAGCCACATACCCAATTTTCAGTTTAGATGTTCATCCTAGATTGAGTTGTGTGTATGTCGGTTCGAGTAGATTCTTGGCATCCTCGCAGGGAGACAGTGCCAATCCATCCATTGTCTACTTCCATGGATTCCATTGTTGGGGCGGGTATGAAGCTTTTATATGACAGAATTCGTTATAAGCAATTTTATTCCCTTGGAAAACTGTATTTTGTGCTGATCTGTGTGAGCAGCTAATGGTTTGTTTTATTGTACCTAAATTGATGGCGGTATTACAGGATTTCACAATCAACCCAACTAACCAGGAGCTAGACCAATTTTACTGGGTTATAGCTTGGGAATCTGCAATTCCTGTACATCATATGGTTGCAATGTTGGAGGTAGGATTTTTCCCAATGTGGCAGCATGTTTTGTATCAGTGGCTGTGTTCAGGGCCTGATTTTGATGAAGTAAGAAAATGGTTTTTGAGGTGGAAATGGCGTCTTCCCCTTGAGCTTCTAGCTAATGAGAGGATCAGAAGTCAGCTAATATTGGGGCTTGAAATGATGGATCAAGCTGTAGAGGGTATGACTGTCAAACAACCTGAGGTTAGAGAGACTGTGAGCTACCTTAGGGAAAAAGAACAACACCGATTAGGGATTAAAGACAATCTAAGCTATCTTAGGGTGAAGGAACAATGCCAATTTGAGGCACTTGAAGCAACAAGCGATGTGGCGAAGGCAATATGATCAAAAGGATGCCTCAACTTCCCTAGGATGTATGATTCGCGTGAATAATTCCATGGGTGTGCCTCAATTAAGTTTGAAGGAAGTTATTGAGGTATATGCACAAGAACATGATATACAATTTTTTTCTAAAGTGGATCGCACATATGATGTTCTTCAGGTTTATGGCTTTGGAACTGTTTGTGTGTATCTGGACTCTATAAAACAACAGTGCTTGCACGATCTAGGGACAGATGGACCAGTGCATCATTGGAGCAAGCTGGTTTAGATGCACTATAGCCGAACTTGAGTACATGATCCATAGTTACCAAATACGGTAAAATCTTATAGATTTTCCGTATTTTTCCATTTTTTCAATTCAACCGTACATAAAATTTCGTATTTTCAGGGGTAAAATATTAAAATGTAAGATCTGGAAAATTTATGTTATTTATTATTATTTTATACCATAAATATTTAAATTATGAACATCTCCAAGATTTTATAGTCAGCAACTAAAAGGATATTCACTTTTCAGTATTGTTTACAAGGTTTTCAACAATCCTTGAAATATTAGTGAGGCCGTATTTTTTCAGTTTTTATCGTATTTTTTGATTGACTGTCTTTTTCCATATTTGAAGACCATCGCTTAATACTCTGTATGAGAGAGTGCTACCTTGAGTACATGATTGAACGCTTATGATTATCACTTTAGCAAATAACTCAGGCTTCTTGAGACTGGTATAATTTGATTTGACTTAGTTAGAAGTAGTAGATTGTGGTTCCTTCCAAAGTTCCAAGTTATATATAAGGGTAATTATGAATGTTCTATGCTTTTGGCATTTTGCAGTGTATCATTATGTAATATCATGTTTAGGAATCAATTAGATGCAATTAGTTCCAAGAGGATCATGATGAACTCTGGACGAGTTAAACTATTCACCCAAAAAACTATTCTTCTCTGCACCAACATCATTTCACTGGCTTGCTCTTCTCCTTGACCAATATTATATCTTGATTCATTGTTTTCTTTATGTCATTTCCTGAAAGCAATCAAATGCTCTGCGACCTCCTTAACCGAGCCTATAACATGTGTATGGTCTTCTTTGACTTTACTAGCCCTTTCCAAATCCTCTTCCTCTCGGGTTTGATACTCTGCCTCCACCTTGATTGATGGTTTGAAAAATCCTCCTCCCATTGACCACCCCTCCTTTGGATGGTATTTGTTGTAAATGGGAACCCGCCTAAATATAGCCATAGAACCGCTCAAGCCTATGGCATATCTTTTTCTCCATAAAACCCCCAATTTTACACATGAGATGTGAAGTCTCCAATATCTGTCCTTTACGTGAGCCAAAGTGGCGGAGTCGGTGGAGTCCATCATTTTTCTTCACCTCTATGATCTCGTTTGGATCCGTTGACTTTCTTTATTCATGCGTGCTTACGTGAGGGTGTGGGTCTCAAAAATCGTGCTCTTTCAATGCGTGCGGGTGGGTGTGGGTCTCAAAATGTTTTGAGTGGGCGTAGAACTCAACTTCTCCTAGGAGTTCCGTGAGGAAGTATTTGGCTATCCTATGCGGCAGCTACGGGTCGAGAGGTAAACTTATCTCGAAAAAGTAGTGGCCTCCAGAGAGAGTAAGTGCGGCAGCCTCTTGCAGAGGCGAGCCCAAGGAACCGTTGTGTGTGAACTGATGTTGTTGCACGCGACCACGATCATGATCGATGGTTGCAAAATCTTGCAGCCGTAGTAGAAGGGCGAGATAAAGTTTTAGTTGAGTTGTTGCCTTTTCATTTTGGAAATCGCCTATTCCAGGATGGTGGTTAGAAGAAGGCTACAAGCTTTAGGGAAAGTCGGCTATGGAAGCATAGTAGAAGCTCTTTGGCGCTTCCAACTAGCGAGTGTCATCCAACTATGGTGTCATCGGTTACGTATCGATGATCCTCAAATCCGGGTATCTCCTTCAAGATATTTTTGTCAAATTTGACTAAGTGATGAGTGATAGTGTTCGGGGAGCTAGTAAATTTTTTAACGATTCTCTTGATCTAAGCTTGTTCTTAAATGTAACTCATGGAAGAGGGTCTCATTGTGGATTTTCCATTTTAGTGGATCTAAACTCGGGTTGCAGATTGTTTTTCCTTGCATTTGTGGTTCTGTACTACCTTTTAGAGTCCATTATTGTTGGCATAGGTGTCGATTCTGGACTTCGGTCACAATTTCTTTGGAGCTTTGGGCTCCACTAAAATGGATATATGGATTTTATTCGATTTCACGCATGCGATTGCGGAGAGTTTAAAAGTTCGATTGCATGTGTTTGCATTTGGTTTGGAGAGGACTGATATTGGGATTGGAGGAGATTATTGTTGGTGTCTTTTGAAGATGGATTGAAGACTTCTATCTGGAGTTTGCACAGGGAGGATTTTATTGAGTTTAACCGCTCCCAAAATTTATTTCCAAATACTTTTGAATCCGAGTCTCCAAGTTGGGATCATGGACCTGGAAAGCATGGCTGGTGTGTTGGGTTGTTTACTTAGGTTCACCTAATGTCATTCTTTCTCTTATGAAGTCTCAAGCATCTTTAGCAAATTGCATCTCTTAGAGTCTGCCAACAATGGAGACCTAATCTAGACTTATGGCGGGAAGGCATCACTACGTCTGCTCATAGGGCATTTAAGGGTAGCTCTAACCTTTCTTGTTATTTGGGTGATGAGAATGAAATCTCCATTTTATGGTGCCCTAATGTTGGAAGCCTTAACTTCGAGAAATGGATGCTTGGAGTCTTTGTGGGCTTTTCATCACTTTTTAGGTTATCCCTTTTGCACCATATCTCTTGAAATGCTGCTTTCCTGTTTCATTGCCTTCACATTTTGGTGTGAGATTCCACTTGGAAGGAAGGACCGGATTAATGGGCTCTGTTTCTTATGGTCCTCGCACTCAAAGTGGTTTCTTTGTTCATGCCTTTGCTAATAGGCAACTACCCATCGGAAATGGGTCTTTAGAGGATGATGGCATATCAAAGGAAAATAGCCATGTAATTTTCCCAAGTCCCACTGCTGATTTCTCAACCCTTTCTGATTCTTTTCACCACTCCTTTTTCTTTTCCCTTTCCAAAGAGTTTCATCCCGATAAATCAGTGTTTCTCAAGCACCAAGATTTTCACGCATCCCCATGATATTGTAAAAAAGGCTTTAACATTTACCCCATCGGTATATGGGAGAGATGCACATTGCGGACTATATATTGATTTCATGAATTTGGGCATGGCCATTAATAGAGTTGGACCTTGAGGAGGCTAAGGAAGAGAAGTTGCGCAGGTTGTGTTGCTGTTGCCCGAGCCCTGGTCGACGTGGTTGTTGGTTGGAAGAATTATAATCAGGCATGTTAACTCTACTCCTTGTAATAGTTTTCTACCTTCTTTCAGTATCTTGAAATGAATTTTCTTTCCTCTTGAATGGCGCCTAGACAAATGTTTTCGTGGTTGTTTATATCGCTCCCTGATTGTGTTGGTTGTTCCTTTAAATCTCGTTCCAATTTCACTGGTTTTGCTTGGAATGTTCTTTCCTCTCTTATAGCTTACTCTATTTCATATTTGTCTAAATGGGCTACTGCAATATTGAGTGATGCAATCTAGTTCGTAGGGAAGGAAACATTATAGAGTTTTGTTTGCTTATATGACTCTCTTTTAAAAGAATTCTGTGATGGTATTTATAATTGAAGGCTTACTATATGGAAGGTTAAGCCTTCATATCTCTATTTGGTTGAATAAATACGTATTTCCTGTTTAGGGCTCTCCTGTTTTGCTAAAGGTACATTAATAGTGACATTGTGTTCTAAAACTTGTTTAAGCCTGTGGGCATTCCTTACTTTTGTTTAATTAGAAAATGGCATTAGGGTTTTGTTTTAGAACTGTACATGGTTGACTTTTGTACCCAGTTCTAGAGGATGAATAACCTGACATCTATTTTGGCCTCTACGTGTTGAGAGAATTACTATACCTACTTCCTGGTTCAAACTCTTGTTTGATTAAAGTAAGGGGGAAACATTGTAAGTTTATTGAATGAAATCTCTACAATTTTTATTAAGGGTCGCAAGCAAGCTATTAATAGCTGGACCGAAACAAAAGTTGTAGGTGAATCCATGGTATTGGACTCGTGAACTCGTTTCCTGTTAGATGACAGCTGATTACAGTGATAATATAATAGGTGGTTATTATATTCATCTGTTTGATATTTGCTAGACATGTCCTTGATAAGCCCACATGGATCGGGTAAAATTTCCATCTTCTATACCATTGGCAAGGAGCTCATAGAACTTCTAGGCCTGACTGCACTGCATAACCTTCCTGATGGATATGTGTGTTGGTTCTTATTTTTGTGCTTGCACTCGTGGTAGGGTCTTTTGAGTCTGGGGCATCGTTGGTGTTTTACCCTCTGCGTATCGAATCCCTTTGTTTTCGAACTCGAATATCTTATACTTCAAACTTGGTTACTAAAAGGTCCCATTTTGTGGCCTTGTTAAGGAAATCAATTTTTATTTTAATGCTTATTGACATTGTCTGAAATATATAAAAATTATTAACGACTTTTGGGTTTAGCCTTCCCTTATATTATGTAGAGAAGTTTACGATTAGGATAAGGTTTGTTGGTAGAATAATGGCCCCTTTTGTGTCTCATTTGTATGCTTTTGGAAGAGTGGATTTGTTGTTAACTAGTACTACGTTTAAGAAATCCTATAAGAAGGTAGTGGTAAAACTCCTTGGTTAAAACTGAAACTATAGTTGTTTTTTTTTTTAAGGGCGTCGAACCCTAATTATTGCTATGAAGCCTCCCCCTGGGAGATTTGGATAACGTCGTTTTGCTTCGCGCCTACGATCATAATTAGTATGTTTTGTCTTCTCTTGGACCCCTTTAGTTGGATGGAGTAAGTTTTGGATTCCAATCACGTAATCCATAGGATTACATGAAGGAGATATCAACACTCTTGACCTTCTTGTTCCTAACCCATAAGGTCTTGCCTTGATTTATGTGATTTTGTTCTTACTTGGTATTTTGACTTTCTCCTTCTTTGGATGGTTTAGATTTCTTTCTCATGCGAATAATTTTGGAGTTGTGGGTTGTGTTTTAATCCATTTTTTTTTTTAATTAGAACTTTCCTTTCTTGATATTGTTAAATGTTAGCTTCTTTGTTGCAATGAGTAGCCTTAACATGCTCGGTTCTCATGAACCGATTCCAGCTAGTATTTGTGCGAGATGGATTATGCGAGTAGATTAAAGAAAGAGTTGTAAAGGTTTCATCGGTGCAATTTATGAAGTTCCTTGTAAAATGTCCAATGTGAGGTAAATTTTGTAATAGTGCTTGCAAAGGAGTTTAGAAAACCTCTTGCCTTGGGTTGTTCTGAAATTTCGTGATGATGTTGTCTTGTCATTCTGTAGGTTAACTGGTAGATTACCTTTGTGAGAAATAATATTCAATCTTGACCTTGTTATGAGTATTCTTTGGTGATATCATTTACAAATCATGGAAATTTTGTAGCATGGTTTGGCTTATTTTGTTACCTTCTTGTTCTTGACCCAAGTGAAATCCAATCTCTTGACTCCTTTGGTTCATGTGCCATGTTGAATGGAAATGTTATAACCGTGGTTTGCGTTCTTGTTAAATAACGATAATTTCTTCTTTCAGTCATAATGCTTATCGGTTTAGTAACCCTCCATGGTACTAGTATCAATGTTATTCTAGGCATATTTTAGTGGGTTGAAACCCCTTTTTCTAAAGATAATCAAAGATAAAAGAAGAGGAATACATAGATGAATAAATAAAGAAGATAATAATGAAGTTGTATTTGGTTGATAAAATTAAGAGTCTTTAATTGGAAAGAAAGTGTTTATCTAACGATGTAAAAAAAAAAACCTACCATTGCTAACCTTAAGCTATGGATTAAACATTGTCCTCTTGTTGGGAAACGTTAATTAATTTTAAAAGTAATATCACTGTTGGCTTTTGGGGATATCGGTAGATCTTATCTAGTACAGGAGTTTGAATAAAAACACATTAAGTATAATGCTTCCATGTTGGGAACCCCTGTGTATCCCCGACGAACTTAATCAAGATGATTTCTAAATGAAGCTTTTACCAAAATTCAATTGAACTCTTAAGACTCATTAAAAGACCGGTTAATAACTAAATAGATCATAATAAAATAAATTATCTTCTCTCTCTAATCATTACCATGGTACCTTGTAGTCCTTGTCTAAGCTATGATAAATTTTTAATTCTTGATCAAAGATGATTAGGGTTCTGAACCTTAACGATACTCCTCTCCTTTTGATCTTACGCTTGCCTCCTTATGCAATGTGGGTACGAAACAAGTTTCAGATAGTGGGGGTTTAGATAGATAGCCTTGTGGAATTACTTACCTCCTGGTTTTGTAAACAAATTAATCAAGGAATTTTCATATTATAGGTGATCCTAGGATAGTCCTCAAGTTATATAAAAGGAAAGAAACTTAATCCTATAAGAAGAATGGTATGAAACATATCATGAACCTTCTAGAACGTAAGCTAAGAATTGTAAGATGTCTCTAGTAAATCAGTAATCTTAAGAAGATTTTCACAGTGGGATGTCTTCAGCTATAACTATGTAATGTGGTTGGTCTTTTGCCATGTCCTTTCACAAAAGAAAAGTAAATTGTCCTTGATAGGTGTGGACGTTTCCGTGCTGCCTTTATGGCCATCCTTGTATCAAGTTGTTCACAGTGTTAGTTGTATCCTTGGTGATGACATGTTGCGTCATGTTATGTGTCAAGTTAGTAATCAAAAAAAAGTTATCCTGTATTTCACTGTGTTGTTCGTGTGTGTGATTTTTGGGTCGTTACACTTGGTATCAGAGCATAGGTTCATGCTCTCGAACCTATGGGCCGGATTGGTGTTATATGATGATGTTACATGGTGGTGGTGGTGTTACATGATGATACTTGATGATGATGATGATGTTGCATGATGGTGGTAGATATTGGAAGAGTAATGTGCTTTAAACGTGATGTGATTATTGTCGTAATTGTGTTTTTGTGAACGCACATGATGTGTATGTCACCTTGTGCGTGTTTGTGATCATGTTGATATGTTGGGGATGGGAGTATTCTCTCTCCTTCTTGTGGATTCTATGAAGAGTTCACGTGTGAATTACTGTTTGTGATGTGTGAAAAGAATTATAAAGTGGATGACATAGTGTTAGAGCATTGTGACATATTGTGATATGTGGGTGTATCAATGTGTTGTATGACTAGATTGATGTTAAAGGAAATGAGTTGTATCATGATGTTTTTACCATGTTTTGAAGAAATGTGTGTACCACCTTGTTATGCAGCAGTAGATGTTATGTTGAGATGTACTATGTTCATCGTATGTATGATTTGTGCAAATATGTAATGCTTCATGTTGTGATTTTGGGTCATACGGTGAGTGTATGAACCCTATCGTATGGTGATTGCACTTTGGGTGCAGAATGTGGTAAAGTGATGTGTTACACTCAGTGAATGTATGATCGTGATCTACCCTATATATGTACCATATGTAAGACGTTATGGTAGTTATGTGTGTGCCACCGTTATGTTAGTGATGTTGTTGTATGTTATGTTGTGAACCTTACGCTAACCGATCCTGAGGGAAATCGGTAGAAGTGTATGTTGAGAGTGAGGAATGGTGTACCATGGGTCAATAACTCGAGTCAAAACTCGGTTTAGTAGATAACATGTGATTCTTTCCTCTCTCCCTATGTGGTTGTATGTATGCAACCTAAGTGCAAACTATGACTATGTTTAGCCTTGTCGAAGTGGTGGCGGGATGATTCAGATGGAGGTGATGACAGTTGTATTATTGATATGTATTTTATGAGCTGAGGCTCGATGTTCCGAGTGCTAGCAACTCGTTGAGTACCCCTTTGGTGGCTAGATAAGGCCACACAGTTATCGTAATGTGACATTATTATAAGTTGATTTTATTCGTAAATTGAGCTTTTTACTTTATTTTGTAAGGACCAGCAACTTTTCTTGATTGCCATGCTTTACAATTTTGGGCATTTCCTTGGTTTGTGGCACTAACATGGGGATTTTGATACTAACTATGGCTATTTGGCCATTTATTTTGCTTGATTTTGGGTCTTCTTTTAAATTTGGAATTTTTACCGCCTTGCCCAAGGCTTGTACTTTGCCACTTGGCACTTTGATTGGATTGTTGTGCTGGTTCTATTGTCGTGATGTGTGGAATAGGGTCATAGGATGCACCATGGATTGGTTGGACCTATGGACCCGCTTCGTTGTATGGGGGTACGCCCCAAGGAGTACATATAACTAGCGGGTTGTTGAACCACGCGTTATTATGTCACTTGGGTTAGGAGTGTTCGAACTCTATGTGTCTTGGACCATAGGGTCAACCGGCCTCCTTGAGGGAGGCATAAGAGTTTGAGGGAGGCATAAGAGACTTGAGGGAGGCATAAGAGTTTGAGGGAGGCATAAGAGACTTGAGGGAGGCATAAGAGTTTGAGGGAGGCATAAGAGACTTGAGGGAGGCATAAGAGTTTGAGGGAGGCATAAGAGACTTGAGGAGGCATAAGAGTTTGAGGAGGCTTATGATATTTGTGTGTATGGTTGATGTTTCGGGATATATGTTGAGTTATTGTGATGTTTTGGTAGTGGTATTTTGATGTATGTGTTACTCATGTCAGATGGATATGTGTTGTGATGTTGTGGATATGTCATTGATTCCCTTGTGGACACTATGTACCTGTAGCATGGTTTGGTGTTATGTGAATTTTTCATTGATGCAAATTGAGGAAATGTCTGGTGGATTGTAGTACTCTTTTGGTTGAGTATTTTGGTATGTCAGTCATTGATGTGTGTCGAGTACTATGTTATGTGGACTGTGCCTATTCCATTCCGTATTTGAGTAACCTTTTTGTGGTGTAATACAATCTTGAAGTATATACTTGTGTGCTTGTGAATCTGTAGTGTCTTGTGAACCTGATAGGGTGTTGTGTTAGCAGTTCATGTTGGGCACCCACAATAAGGAATAAACCAAAACTCTTCAATGATGAAATTTTAAAAGAAATTAAACTAAGAATAATGTTAATGGAAAGAGACTAATGAAATGATGAATAAATAAGAAAGAACTGCCAATCTTCACAGAACCTTGAAAGTTAAAATTTCTACCAAATGTTCCTAAGGCTACCTTGTGGCCGTGCTTTAATCAACTAAAATTTTAAACCATAGGGTGTACTTTCTCCTTTACCTGTTCTTGGTTGCGAACCATTTTCTTTTCCGTTGTGTTATGTCGCATCGAGGACGATGCTTTCTTAAGGGGAGGAGAATGTAATGCCCACCGTGCATCGGGCATCGATTCTTTTTTACCTCTTCTTGCCACCTTGGCCTCCTCCCACCACCCACCCCCACCGTCTTATGACTTTCTTGTTCTTTTTGTCCTTGCGTGAGGAGATGGGAGTCGGTGGAGTCCCATTTTCTTCACCATGATCTCGTTTGATTTCTCTTCAATGCGTGCGGGTGGGTGTGGGTCTTTTTCTGAAAATTGCGTGTGGCGGAGAGGAGGAATCCATGGGTCCATGTTTGAGTAGAACTAAACTTCTCTGGGGAGTGTGAGTGAGGAAGTATTTGGTCACTGCCATGCAGCATTTGAGGGGTCGAGAGGTAAACTTATCTCGAGAAAGCGGTGGCCTCCAGAGAGAGAGTAAAAATGCGACGATTGCTGCGAGGGGAGCCCAAGGAATCGTTGGTGCTGAACTCGATGTTACGTTGCATGCTACCGACCACGCGATCGCGATCGGTGGTTGCAAAATCTTGCGGCTAAATGCCGTAGTAGAAGGGCGAGATAAAGTTTTAGTTGAGTTGTTTTGCCTTTTCATTTTGGAAAGTCACTTCCGTCTGTGTGTGGTGGTTAGAAGAAGGCTGCAAGCTAGGGGAGCTTGACTTTGTTAGCAAATGGTAGAGTAGCTCTCTGAGCGCTTCCAACAAGCAAGCGAGTCATCCAACTATGGTGTCATCATTTCTGTATCGACACATCCTCAAATCAGGGTATCTCCTTCAAGATATTTTTTTTATCTAAATCGATTAAGTGACAGTGAGAGAGTTTACCAGGAGACCCGATGAAATTTATTACGATTGAGGTTTCTCTTTTGACCTTTGCTTGTTCTACGATGTAACTCATGGAAGAGGATCTCATTGAGGCGGATCTTTTTATTTCAAATGTATTCACGAAGCAAAATTGCTTTGTTTGTTTTTTTTTTTTCATCTGTACTACCTTTGAGATGAGTTTCTCTTTTCAGTGTCCGATTAGGTGACTTCGGTCACACTTTGGCTCGTTTGGGCTCCCAAAATGGAAATGGTGGATTTTCTGCATTCTCTTTCACGCATGGCGAGAGAGAGTTGAAGCGTCCGCAGGCGTGCGTTTCTTTGGTTTGGAGAGGACTTAAAGATTGGGAGGCAGAGGTAAGTAAGATGGAAGTGGAGGCTTTTCAAGAATGTTGGATTGAAGAATCTCGAGTTTCTGTAAGGAGGAGTTTTATGAGAGCATTCAAGCTCCCAAGTGGATTGATTTCACCCTTCCTCTTATTAAGGCATTTATTGACATGACTTTGAATGTTTGGTTCGCATTCAAAATGGCTGATGTTGTCTGGCACGGTACATTGTTGGAGCAGACACCTAATCATTCTTACTTGCTGAAGTCTCAAGCTTCCGCTCCCAATGTTATATTGTCTTCACCATGGCAAATTCCAACATTTTGTGAAAATTGAACAATGGAGAAAATCTAGACCAGAAAACTAAATCTTTGATATTTCCATCATTAAAGGGTAGGGACAAGATGCTAGGGAAAGCAAAACTCTGTAGTATATTTCTGTTAGCAAATTTATGATTGATGATGGTGAGGAGAATGAGGATCCGAACTCACCTAATGCTGGAAGCCTTAACCTGAAAATGGATGCTATGGATGCTGAAGGCTTTTCAACTCCAAAACCATCTTTTAGGAGAACATTATCTCCTGCAACGCATGAACGCTCTCTTCAAAATGGAGATTTTCTTTCTGTTTCTTCGCCTTCACACAATTTTGGTCTCCGTTGAGTTATTCCACTTCAGAGTTTTTCCGACTCAACTCTCTGTTTTCATAAATTGGTTTACGCGCAAAAGTTTGGGCTGTGGTTTCTTATGTTCGTGCCTTTCTAATAGGCATTCACCCATCAAAATTATCTCGAGTCTTCAGAGAGATCTAAGGCAAAAGTGCAGGTTTGGAAAAGGCCATTACCTCAATTTTTCCTGTGTTTTGTTCTTGGGCTTTTGATTGGGTTCACCCCTTTTAGCATGGAGAGTTTTCATCCCGTAAATCTTGCCTCCAAGTTTCTCAGCTTGATTAAATTTTTGCATTTGAAATGATATTGTAACAAGAAACTCCCCGCAACATTTACCCCATTGGTTGCTAGAGGAGATGACATTGCAGAAGGCTATAAAAGTGGATTGATTTCAAAGTTTGGAATTAGAGGTTCATGGCCGAAAACTGAGTTTGGACCTTGGCTTTAGGAAGAGAAGTTGCGCGGTTGTGTTCTTTGTTGCCCGAGCCCTGGTCGACGTGGTTGTTGGTTGGAAGAATTCTAATCAGGCATGTTAACTTTACTCCTTGTAATAGTTTTCTACTTTCTTTCAATATCTTGAAATGAATTTTCTTTCCTCTTGAATGGCGCCTAGACAAGATGTTTTCGTGGTTGTTTATATCGCTCCTGATTGTGTTGGTTGTTCCTTTAAATCTCGTTCCAATTTATTGGTTTTGCTTGGAATGTTCTTTCCTCTCTTATAGCTTACTCTATTTCATATTTGTCTAAATGGGCTCTTTAATATTGAGTGATGCAATCTAGTTCGTAGGGAAGGAAACATTATAGAGTTTTGTTTGCTTATATGACTCTCTTTTAAAAGAATTCTGTGATGGTATTTTGTAATTGAAGGCTTACTATATGGAAGGTTAAGCCTTCATATCTCTATTTTCTTGAATGAATACGTATTTCCTGTTTAGGGCTCTCCTGTTTTGCTAAAGGTACATTAATAGTGACATTGTGTTCTAAAACTTGTTTAAGCCTGTGGGCATTCCTTACTTTTTGTTTAATTAGAAAATGGCATTAGGGTTTTGCTTTAGAACTGTACATGGTTGACTTTTGTACCCAGTTCTAGAGGATGAATAACCTGACATCTATTTTGGCCTCTACGTGTTGAGAAAATTACTATACCTACTTCCTGGTTCAAACTCTTGTTTGATTAAAGTAAGGGAAACATTGTAAGTTTATTGAATGAAATCTCTACAAATTTTATTAAGGGTCGCAAGGCAAGCTATTAATAGCTGGACCGAAACAAAAGTTGTAGGTGAATCCATGGTATTGGACTCGTGAACTCGTTTCTGTTAGATGACAAATGATTACAGTGATAATATAATAGGTGGTTATTATATTTCATCTGTTTGATATTTGCTAGACATGTCCTTGATAAGCCCACATGGATCGGGTAAAATTTCCATCTTCTATACCATTGGCAGGAGCTCATAGAACTTCTAGGCCTGACTACACTGCGTAACCTTCCTGATGGATATGTGTGTTGGTTCTTATTTTTGTGCTTGCACTCGTGGTAGGGTCTTTTGAGTCTGGGGCATCGTTGGTGTTTTACCCTCTGCGTAGCGAATCCCTTTGTTTTCGAACTCGAATATCTTATACTTCAAACTTGGTTACTAAAAGGTCCCATTTTGTGGCCTTGTTAAGGAAATCAATTTTTATTTTTTATTTTAATGCTTATTGACATTGTCTGAAATATATAAAAATTATTAACGACTTTTGGGTTTAGCCTTCCCTTATATTATGTAGAGAAGTTTACGATTAGGATAAGGTTTGTTGGTAGAATAATGGCCCTTTTGTGTCTCATTTGTATGCTTTTGGAAGAGTGGATTTGTTGTTAACTAGTACTACGTTTAAGAAATCCTATAAGAAGGTAGTGGTAAAACTCCTTGGTTAAAACTGAAACTATAGTTGTTTTTCTTTTAAGGGCGTCGAACCCTAATTATTGCTATGAAGCCTCCCCTGAGAGATTTGGATAACGTCGTTTTGCTTCGCGCCTACGATCATAATTAGTATGTTTTGTCTTCTCTTGGACCCCTTTAGTTGGATGGAGTAAGTTTTGGATTCCAATCACGTAATCCATAGGATTACATGAAGGAGATATCAACACTCTTGACCTTCTTGTTCCTAACCCATAAGGTCTTGCCTTGATTTATGTGATTTTGTTCTTCTTACTTGGTATTTTGACTTTCTCCTTGCTGGATGGTTTAGATTTCTTTCTCATGCGAATAATTTTGGAGTTGTGGGTTGTGTTTTAATCCATTTTTTTGAATTAGAACTTTCCTTTCTTGATATTGTTAAATGTTAGCTTACTGTTGCAATGAGTAGCCTTAACATGCTCAGTTCTCGTGAACTGATTCCAGCTAGTATTTGTGCAGATGGATTATGCGAGTAGATTAAAGGAAAGAGTTGTAAAGGTTTCATCAGTGCAATTTATGAAGTTCCTTGTAAAATGTCCAATGTGAGGTAAATTTTGTAATAGTGCTTGCAAAGGAGTTTAGAAAACCTCTTGCCTTGGGTTGTTTCTGAAATTTCGTGATGATGTTGTCTTGTCATTCGTAGGTTAACCGGTAAATTACCTTTGTGAGAAATAATATTCAATCTTGACCTTGTTATGAGTATTCTTTTGGTGATATCATTTACTGATCATGGAAATTTTGTGCATGGCTTGGCTTATTTTGTTACCTTCTTGTTCTTGACCCAAGTGAAATCCAATCTCTTGACTCCTTTGGTTCATGTGCCATGTTGAATGGAAATGTTATAACCGTGGTTTGCGTTCTTGTTAAATAACGATAATTTCTTCTTTCAAGTCATAATGCTTATTGGTTTAGTAACCCTCCATGGTACTAGTATCAATGTTATTCTAGGCATATTTTAGTGGGTTGAAACCCCTTTTTCTAAAGATAATCAAAGATAAAAGAAGAGGAATACATAGATGAATAAATAAAGAAGATAATAATGAAGTTGTATTTGGTTGATAAAATTAAGAGTCTTTAATTGGAAAGAAAGTGTTTATCTAACGATGTAAAAAAAAAAACCTACCATTGCTAACCTTAAGCTATGGATTAAACATTGTCCTCTTGTTGGGAAACGTTAATTAATTTTAAAAGTAATATCACTGTTGGCTTTTGGGGATATCGGTAGATCTTATCTAGTACAGGAGTTTGAATAAAAACACATTAAGTATAATGCTTCCATGTTGGGAACCCCTGTGTATCCCCTGACGAACTTAATCAAGATGATTTCTAAATGAAGCTTTTACCAAAATTCAATTGAACTCTTAAGACTCATTAAAAGACCGGTTAATAACTAAATAGATCATAATAAAATAAATTATCTTCTCTCTCTAACCATTACCATGGTACCTTGTAGTCCTTGTCTAAGCTATGATAAATTTTTAATTCTTGATCAAAGATGATTAGGGTTCTGAACCTTAACGATACTCCTCTCCTTTTGATCTTACGCTTGCCTCCTTATGCAATGTGGGTATGAAACGAGTTTCAGTAGTGGGGGTTTAGATAGATAGCCTTGTGGAATTACTTACCTCCTGGTTTTGTAAACAAATTAATCAAGGAATTTTCATATTATAGGTGATCCTAGGATAGTCCTCAAGTTATATAAAAGAAAAGAAACTTAATCCTATAAGAAGAATGGTATGAAACATATCATGAACCTTCTAGAACGTAAGCTAAGAATTGTAAGATGTCTCTAGTAAATCAAGTAATCTTAAGAAGATTTTCACAGTGGGATGTCTTCAGCTATAACTATGTAATGTGGTTGGTCTTTTGCCATGTCCTTTCACAAAAGAAAAGTAAATTGTCCTTGATAGGTGTGGACGTTTCCGTGCTGCCTTTATGGCCATCCTTGTATCAAGTTGTTCACAGTGTTAGTTGTATCCTTGGTGACGACATGTTTTCATCCTAGATTGAGTTATGTGTATGTTGGTTCACCCATTTATGTTCGTGGAAAGTGGAGCACAAGCACTACACCAGACAACAGCTAAAATGGGTTTGTGTGATCTTCAATTGATATAAGATTTGAGTCACATACACAATTTCCAGTTTAGATGTTCATCCTAGATTAAGTTATGTATATGTTGGTTGGCCCATTTCTGTTTAGGAAAAGTGGAGGAGCACAAGCACTACACCAGACAACAATGAAAAATGGGTGTGTGATCATCAATTGATATATAAGATTTGAGCCACATACCCATTTCTCAGTTTAAATGTTCATCCTAGATTCCATTTCCACTTCTTGCACAAAAAAAAAAAAAATGATGTAGGCACATTATTAATATTGTACAAATTAAGTGCAATGTGGTATTTATCTTATTCTGATGCACACGATTGCCTGCTCTATGGGGGATTTAGCGGTCATGTATGATAGTATGTGAATATGGCCATGTACAATTCAGGAAGTTGCAGTATAATACCCCACACTGTATGGTGTCGGGTATGGTTCTATTTATATGTTTTATCAGTCAACGTTTCTGCTGCGATGCTAAATTTGACGTCTTGATAGTTGTTTGGACGTTTTTTCAAAATGATTAAATTCGACGGGCTTTTACCTATTTTTTATGATTTGCACCGATCTTTCATCCGATTCATCCACTTCCTGCTACGATTCTTCCTGTTTTTCTAACACATATGGATTTCGCACCCGCATTCGCACTGATTTTAGCGTGGATGCTAATCATGGGTCGTATTGCACAACTAAAGCTTACGCAGGCTTAGGGCATTGTGGCGATGGATTTTTTAAGGTGTACGGGGACTTATTTAAGAAAATATTTGACATGGAGATGGCGTTCGCCGGTGCAAAAGGGCTCGAGAATTTTGTCCCGGCGCCATTGTTTGGGAGCCTCGGAACTCCGTAGAGTGAAGTCTTTCATTTCTATAATTACTTGGATCAAGTTTTCCAGTGTGAAGGATTTTTCGTGGGAAGATGGGTTTGACATTACTGCTGCCCATAGTCAAAGGGATTGAATTTTTCATGGGATGGGATTTTACGGGCTCGGGAGAGTCATAGTGGGTGTGTGCTATAAAAAGCTTAAGGATTTGCAGACACTGGTGAGTGTGTCTACTCCCTAGAATTCAAGGATCTGAAGAAACATTTGTTATCAAGTGCTACTGGAGGATTTCAATGATGACTTTAGACACTCTTATAGCATAACAAGGTTTTATTCCTGCCATTTCTTCATCAACTGGATTCTAATTTACTATTTGATCAAATTGTATCACACCCCGAGTAGATCTCTTTTTTCTACAACAGGCTCGTTCGCTGCATCTCTTTGTCAACATCCACTTCTTTGGCTCTTTGTAATTCACACAAATAATTAATAAACACCAATAAAACTAATTTTGAGTATGAAAATGATGACAGTGTCATTGTGGTAGAAGTAGACTGACAAACAATGCACATTTCCAATGCCATCTCCTCTTGGATCTCAATCTCAACTAATACTATGTAGAGGTGATCTGTTGAAAGAGGCGTTACACATTTTGTTTACCTGCATTTCCAAGAAAACCCTTTCAGATGGTAAGAAAATTCACTCATATAGCAATCAAAGGGAATTTAAGTTTGCCACAAATAAACTATTACAAAATACCATTATACTCATGTATGAAAAGTGTGGAAGTTTAGCAGGTGTTCGCCAAGTGTTTGACCAAATGACTGAACGAGACCTCATCTCATGGAATATCATAATTGCATTTTACACAAGACATGGGCATCCTCACCAAGCATTGACATTGTTTCACCAAATGCAACCAACAAGGTTTGAACCTGATCAGTTCACCTTTTCTGGCATACTCCCAGCCTGTGCCAAAATAGGTGATTTGAAACAGGGTATAGATATCCACAAAAGTACAGTGGAGAAGGGATTTTTGTCAGATGTTGCAGTTGCGAGTGCCCTAGTAGATATGTATGCAAAATGTGGAAGTATACAGGCACGTGAACTATTTGACAAAATGCCTGAAAGAAATGTAGTCACATGGACCGCAATGACTGTAAGTTATGCACACAATGGGTTTGTTGAAAAGGCATTCAAAACTTTTAAACAAATGCAATTGGCAGGAATCAAGCCAAATTCCACTACCTTTTCCAGCAACCTCCCAGTGTGTGCCAAAATGGGTTCTGTAGAACATGGCATGGACATCCATCAAAAAATAATTGAAAGGGGTTTCTTGTCAGATGTTGCATTTGCAAGTGCCCTGGTAGATATGTATGCAAAATGTGGAAGCATTAACAAGGCACGTCAACAACATAATAAACATAAATATGTTCAATCTTCTAGTATGTTCAATTAGTGGATTTATTTCACTTGTGTAGTTTTTCAGTAATCTATTCACACTTATGGCATACATTTTTGTTCTATAGACACTTCTTGAGTGATTGAGGGTATCCTTATATAGAGCTATCTTGGTGCATTTACAATGTCACTCTTTCTTTTAGTTTGTTTGAGTGGTGCATTCATTCAACTCATGTGGTTTGATTTATTCTTCAACCTTTAGTGATCTAATTCAACAACTTCATTATTCGTTTGCTTTTTCTTTGTAAATGGGTACACCTCACCAAGATTTATTTCTACAAAATTTATGTTTATGAGCATAATATTTTATCATCTTTTACCAAAACTCATAAGCTAATTTGTAGGGAGAGTTTTGGTGTGTGTCATGTTCATACTTGATTTGAAGTCCATCTTAGGTATTTGTAGTATCTAGGTGAGACATATTTATGTGTATTAACAAAATGTCTCAAAGAGATGTGATTTCATGTACTGCAATGATTGCAGGATATGCACAAAATGGGTTTGTTGAAGAGGCTTTGAAAACATTTAAACGAATGCAATCGGCAGGTTTCAAGCCAAGCTCCACAACTTTTGTCAACATCCTCCCTATCTATGCTAAAATAGGAGTTGTAGAACAAGCTATGGACGTCCATCAAAGCATAATGAAAAGTGGTTTTCTGTCAAATATTATAGTTGCAAATGCCCTGATAGATATGTATGCAAAATGTGGAAGCATACATGATGCACATGAAGTGTTCGACAAAATGTGTCAAAGAGATGTGGTCTCATGGAATGCGATGATTGCAAGATATGTACAAAATGGGCTTTTTGAAAAGGTTGTTGAAGATTTTAAGTAAATGCATTTGTCAACTATAACTCCATACTCCACAACCTTTATCAGCATCCTCCCACTTGTGCCAAAATGGGAGCTTTAGAACAGGGTGCGGACATCCATCACAACATAATTGATGACTTCAGACACTCTTGCAACATCTGAAAAGAGTGACAACAAGTCCCCACTGCTTCCTGAGAGCCACCATGATCTACAAGATTCTGATTGCAAGGATGCTTCATTTTCGGGAGGAGCGATTCAATTTATGGATAACCATTGTGGTGTATCGTTGCATCTGGCTTTAAATTTGATCAATTTTTATGAATGTATTTCCTTGGGTTGTGAGCTGAAAAAGTGGTTGTTGTTGTTGTTATGTTCTTCCTTGAATTAAAACTCAAGGAAGAAATTCTCTAGGCATCCAGAAATACATGCCCTCAATTTCGCATCCACAAACTTTATGAAACATTGTGCAAATGCTTGGGGAAAATTTGGCAGACTCAACGAGTCTCGTGTCAAGACTCGCGAGTCTCGCATTTGGCCTCGACGAGGCCTATTGTTTATCATTATTTTTTAACATAAATTTTAAAAAAGAACATATTTGAATTTTTTGAAGACTTTTGAAACCCATTCTACAAGAAATAGTCATCAATCATAGCATACCAGGTTATGGGAGCACACTTCAATCTATACAACACCTCTTTGAGGCAGCACATTAGATGCTTTCTGCTCTCTTTTGCATATCCACATGGCTACTCCATATAGACTTCCCAAGTCAATTCATCATTAACCAAAGCATTCGAGACTAATATCACTCAACAAAATCAACCCATCGTAAATACTAGCCTCTACTTTGATAGCACCTCCACTACTACCTTACTCAAACTTCTTGTATCCAAAGCAATATCAAATGTATAAATGTATTCATGTTTAGTGCCAAAATACTTGGCCACAAAAGACTACCACTCATGATATAAACTCTTTCCCCTATGGTAGAGGACCTCCGGACGCTTTTGCAAAGATGTTAAATTTGACGCCTTGATAAATTGCTTGGACATTTTTTTGAAAATGATTAAATTCGACGGGCTTTTACCTGTTTTTTATGATTTGCATTACTTATAAGCTACCGCATGTATAGCCTTATTTCTGTGTTGTAGAAACAAGTACAAAGTGAACCCAGGCATTCCTCGGGGTTCTCTACAAATTTTCAAATTAGGTGGTGGAGGGTTTGCTTCTATGTATCTGGTAAACTCGGGGACAGACAATTAGCTGCAAAAAAAAACTTTTCCACGACAATTCCAAAAGGGTCCAGCAATTTTCCAACGAAGTAGAAATTCTCTCTTCCTTAAACCATCCTAACCTTGTTCATTTAATTGGGTATTGCATGTAGAAATGTGTCCATTTTATGAATATGCTTGAATGGGACTTTAATAGAAACTAAAGCAGCAAAAAAAATGATATAAAATCAAATCAAATCTGCAAATGTTCGGAAGTTTTCATGTATTCATGTTTAGTTCAAATAAAATAGTTTGCAAAATGCTACCACTCATGATATAAGATTTACAAATGTATATGTACGAATTTGTAACAAATTTCAAATGTAGAGATAGAACCTTTAAATGTAATGCTTCATCTATATTCCTACACTTACAAAATCAATCACGCCTCTTATCAACATCAACTACAAAACTAATAACTATCCCTCTAAAATCAAATAACATATACCGTTCGGCGTTCACATTGCATTGTGCACATGCGATTGCTAGTTATTTATTTATAATTTTACATTGTCAAATTAATTGGCTGATAGGCTTTACTAGAGACAATTTTCTTGTGTAACTGACATTTCATTGTTATAGTCGTCCTCATAAAAAAATTTAATACAAATTTAATAGTTTTTTGTTCTTGTATATTTTTGAGTAACAGATTTAATTTAATGACGCCTGCACTGTTTTCTGGAAATACCCTTGTTTTTATATTCCGTCTCTTCATCTCCAACGGAAGTCGAGGATAGAATTCATTAAATTAAAATTTGGGCTAAGAATGATAAACAAAGTCTTTCACGGAGAAGAAGAGGTTGTCCACTGGGCTGAATAGTTTCCTAACATGCAAGCATTGCATTGAACAGGGTGATCAGATATCAGAGGGGCACTTTTGCTTGCCACCAAATGAGCGCTCTCAACAAAAATCCTATCATGTTGGATACTGTCCATGGAAGCTATTTCCATCTTATCTTTTTCTGAGTTGTTGTTATTGCCGAAGGCCCAGGGATTAGCTATATGTTGATAGTCCTCCTCCCACTGGGTTTCTAGAGCAATGCCCTTCTAAGCTTAAATAGGGTTTTCCATGATCCATTGTTAAACTCAGACTCTCTTGGCTCTGGTATGACATGGACATCATCAAATTGTGAAGTAATATCTAAGGAGTTAAAGGATGAAAGGACTCCATTAATGGTTGCATGGCAACATAATACATCTCTGTGAATGGAACTATATTGTTTTCAGAAGCAACATGAGAAATATCATGCTCTTTTCTGTTGAGAAAATTTATTCTATCATGCACTGCTTCTAGCTTGGCATCTATATACTCCAACAGTTCCTTGATCTGTGCTTGATCTTTTCAACACTGAGATAATTCAAGCAGTTATCCCAACAAGGTTACATTGTGTCCATCTCAAGATCTCTATTCTCTTTTCTTTTCATGTTCAGTTCAAACTTGAACTTCTTTATCCTCTGTTCTAAGAAGAGGGTGTTATCCAGCTTCTTCTTGTCTTGTTCTTGCTTAGAAAGACTTCTGTATCTTTCAATAACCTCTAGAGCTGTGGACATATTAGGCCATACATCAGGATGCTGATCTTGAGATGTTTGTTGATTTGTCTCAGGGCCAAAGCACACCATGCAAGCCTCCACTCCACACAAAATAGTCAGCTCTTCAACCTTCTTTTTCAATCCTTTTTCCTCTTCAGAAATGTCACATTCCTTAATGTTTCTTTGAGGATCCATTTTATGGGAATTTTAGCATGACCCATTTGTTTTTGCAAAAGGGAAAAATTATATTATAGAAACTTCTGTTTTCAATCAAATAAAGCTAGGAAGATTAATATGAAACTAATAGTAATATAGAGAATGTTAGACTCTCCCAAGAATCCATGAGAAACATATTAGATTATAAAAACTTCTGTTTTCAATCAAATAAAGCTGGGAAGATCAGTATGAAAGCAATGATAATGGATAATGTTAGACTTACCCAACCATCCATAAAAATGCTTTCCTCACAGACAGATGATGTGATTATGTTGTTGTTCAGAAGGTGTGCATGAAATCTGTCCCATGAATATTGAAGATTATATCTTCTTCTTCAATTAAATTAAAATTTGGGTTCAGAATGATAAAGAAAGGGTTTCATGGAGAGGAAGAGTGAACGATAAAAATGTTGCAGAGACATGAGTCAGAGAGCAGTAAAGGGCATGCAGTAGTTTCCTCTCAGAGAAAATTGAACCCGCTTCAGATATAGATACAAATCCAGATCGATCAATTTGTATATAGTAAAATGAGGAGATATTAGGGTTACAGATTTATCTCCGTGTGCAGGGCTGATTTAACCCATAATGGTACTGATTTTAGGATGACTATTAGCTAGAGATCTGTTTAGCACAGTTCCCCTAATTTTTGTTTATTTAATCATGAGAATACATAACCCTCCTTTTCCATTGTTTAGTAAAATAGAGCTCCGACTTATGCACTCGCTGCAACTATCCAATTACTGCTAAATTTACAATGTTAACATGGGTTTCAGCGTGGTTAAAGCCTTTGGCTTGAAAGAGAGCTTGGCTTAGCACGCGCTACAGAAGCCATGGATAGCATTGAATTTAAGATATTTGTCGAGATAAATGCACTCAGTTTTTTCTCTTCAATGGGCGTAGTGTTGGCCGTTGTTAGAGGCCATAGCTTACACGGATGACACTACACAGAGTTGTATTCATATGAAGATGAAGAAGCTGAGAAAAATAGTGGTGCACATTGCAATGGGATCCATTGCTTTTCGTTTTTCTGGCAATGACATTCACTAGGCATCCCTAATATTTAAATTGTCAATGCGTGGATAAGGAAAAAATATATATCTTAATGAATTTGCAAAGTCTGGTCTCCATGCACTCTACTTTTTCTAATTACTGTGGGTAATTCCATCTTTCCTTCTTTCTTTTATGGCTTGTGTTTGTCTTACCTCTATAATTTTGGGCTGGAACCAAATTGTAATTTGGTAAAAGACTGAAAATGATTTCGGGCATGCTTTGAATCTGAATATTTTAAACACAAAGAGCTTATATGCTTCTAATAAATGGTTCTATATGCCTATCAGCCTCTCACAAGCACCTATGGATGCTTTTACTAGTATGATATTAATTATGATTGATTTTTAGTTATTGGTGTGTTCATGCCCTTTATAATAAGAGAAATTAAGCACCTAAAAACGGTGTAAAAATACGATAAAATTTGAGTTTGGAAAGAGGTTTTGGATGTCATGTTATGGTTAATGGAATCCCTAATAGAGATGAAATTTCTATTATTATATATAATAATTATAAGTGTATTGATATTATGGAGTATAATTTCCATTGTGTGATAATCCTTCACGAAATCGTTGGAGTGTTCATACCCTATCACTACAAAAAAAACAAAAAAATGCATATTGAGTATTTATTAGTGACAATTGTCACAATTAACACCGTTGTGACTCTCTTTATACAATAATTTGAGGGATATAATGAGTTTACAATTTTACGTTGAATTCATGGAATATAATCAAAGGAATTGTGTTAGAAATGGATTCTGATGATTATATAATTTAACCACCATTGGTATAATACTACAATTGAAATTATTTTCTACTAGAAATAAGTTGGTTGTTATTCATTTTCTTATGGAAATTGAATTACATTTCAAAGAAAAAAATTGTGTAATATGTATACATTGGTAATGTTGGATTTAGTTTAATATTACATCAATAGTGGGTAGAATTATTACCATAATCATTTATTACATTATAATAATATCAACTACACAAACTTAATGGTTATTTAAATAAGGTGGAGTCCCAATTGCATGGCTATTTCTTATATAAAGAGGGTGAAAGACATCAACATTTGGCTAAGAGAAGTGTATTGATGTGGAAAAGTTTTTCACTTGAACTAGAAGGTTAATTATTCATCAATGATGTTGAAAAGTTACTAAAATCGATACACAATAAGGAAAGTAAATATATATTCATATCATTATATCATATGCAATTAAGTGTAGTACTTAATGTTTGTTTTGATGGAATTTTACAATAATACTTTGGAATTTAATTTGACATTATCCCATTTATCTACCTATTGACCAACTTAACGCTTTATTCTCGTAACACATACCTTGAGTCCGCTATGTTACACTCATTCCCAATTTAACACTTTGAACTTCACTACAAATTTTACATAATAAATGTATAAACTATCTCATATCTCATATAAGATTATAAATTTAATGTGGATAAATTCATTGGCCTATAATGGATTCTCGATAAAAATTATTTGTGAAAAATATGGATCCATCATTTACATGTCTAATCCTCATATTTAAAATTTATAATTTAGCTTGGTAATCCTAGGTGTTACTTTTGGGCCGATTTAGCAATAAATAATTCAAATGGTCATTTATATAAATCTATATACCCTTATTGATGAGGGGCATATAAGAATCCCATATGAAAGGAAAATTTTAGGATGTCCAATAAAAATATTATTGAACAGATCACCTAGTAACTTTACCACCTTTGGTTGGTAAATTCCAAGTTTCTAAGATTCTTGCCGCTACGTATGTTTATTGCTCGGCATGTTGGTAGCCCTTCTCACAACTCATTTGTCAGACTTGCTTAGCTACTCCAAGAATTTTTATAGTGTAAAATTTTTGGTTCAGATGGCTTTCATAGAGTGTTCGGGACGTTTCTTTTCCTCCTCGCGATCAATGTGGTATAGAGTCATCAATGTCTACCAGATTTTAAGCATCAGCATTGTGTTCTAAGTGGGTGATTCGGTGCTTATCGTGCATTTAGGCTTGGAAAATATTCCTTCAACATTGCATTGAGTTTGGAGACCCGTATGGAAAGAAATGTTGGAATAATATAGGGTTGCATACTATTATTATCACTTTGTCTCCTATCAAAATTATAGGTACCTTTGTTGCTAAAAGTATCTGGAAAGCCTTTGAGCTAGTTAAGCCTTTGATGCATTGGGTTGGCGATGGTTTTCACACAAGGCTCTCTTTTAATTCTCAAAATCTTTGGTGGTCTCTATTATCACCGAATCACAGCACCCCTGGATGTTGATCAGATTTCTAGTTTGATCACTCTAAGCATCCAGTGTGATTGGATAACATGGGTACTATCTCCAAGTTGTGGGACTTGTTACTTGAGACAGACCTCCAGAGAAAGCTGGTTCTTGCTCCTAAACTACCTGCCACAATCTACTCTAATGCAGGGTAAGCTAACCGTTCTAATCTAAATTTCCAAGGGACCAGGGAGAGAGAATACATAAAATGAAAGCCTACACTAAAGCGGTGATACACCAGAAAAGGAGGGTGTGAGAGTAATCTCCAAATGTGTGAAATACAGAGGCAAAGTGCACACTAGAAGAGGTGATGACAGTTCACCATAATCTAGCAAAATGCATTCACAACAATATTCCAAGCATACACAATGATAATGAATCCTGCAAGCACATAATAAATAGACACAATATTCTTATAGGAAGATCAAAGGGCAAGAAGAATGCAAGAAAACACAGTATGGAAGATACATCCACAAACCGGTATTTTATTGCTTCATAATATGCACGCGATTCAATCTATTACAAGATAAGGGCCTAGATCACCATGCAAGGAGTCCACTACAAGGGTCTGCAACACATTGGCTTCACAAAGCAATTTTGGCAGAGCTTTGCTACCCAAAAACTCTCTCTCCTTTACAATGAGCTCAACACTCCAATTTATATAAAAATGAGAAGGAGAAGAGAAGGGAAAATGGAAAATCCCAAATCTGTCCTTCAACCACCTGTAAGAGGCATTAAATTGAGTGGAATGATTGTATATTACTTGCAAAATGCTCCCCATACTATCCCATGTGCTGCAGCAGAGAAAGAAGGATGACCATGCCTCTTAATTGCACTCCCAACTACCAAATAAAACACTGTTCTGAACCTGGCCACGTTTTGTTAAAAAATCAATCAATTTCTGATCAAATCTAGAATTTATTGATTTTTGTGCATCGGGCTCGAACCATGATTCCAACGGTACCAATTTTGTGCGATTTCGTTGAGAAATGCAAAAGTTATGGCCTTCTGAGTGCGGGCAGCTATTTTGGGTCCTGGCAGGCGTTTTCTGTCATTTGACGGGAATGAGCATTAACTGACTGGAGCCGAATATATTTCTCTTATTTAAATATATCTACCCTCATCAAAAATAAGAAATCCAGTTTTTGTGGCGTAGAGGACGTCGTGCTCGTTCCAGAAAGTCCAATTTTGTGAAAATCGGAGCTCGGAGTCAAAAGTTATGGCCGTTTGAAGTTCCACGGTCAAACGTTGACTTTTCTTCTCTGCCTTCGGCCGCTTCGGCTTTTCGCGTCCCACGCGTCCCTTTGTCCCAAATGTCCCAGTGCTGCATGGGACAAATTCTTCCGAACCGCCCGAAATGGGCTTCCATGTCCCTTTTCTGCCGGTGACACGTGGCGTGATCTGATTGGCTTTCGGCTCCTTCGGCTATCCGCGTCCCGGCGTCCCTTTGTCCCACTTGCTTCCGGACTGTTTGTTCTCATTTCGGCCGATCCGGCCGGTTCGCGATTTCTCGCCCAACTGCCCCGGATCAAGCTCGCTTGGCCGCCTTGACTCATTTCGGCCGATCCACGGCTTACGCGTTCAGATTCTTCGCCCAACTGTCCTGGGATCGCTTTCGGCTGCCTTGACTCATTTCGGGCTGATCCGGCGGTTCAAGCATTTCCTCGCCCAACTGTCCTGGATCTGCTTTTGCTCAACAGCTTAGTCAAATTTTTCAACTTTTCGGCCAGTTTGGATTTCCGCGTCCCACGCGTCCCTTTGTCCCAGATGTCCCAAATGCCGCACAGAGCACTTTGGCTGGCCTTTCGGCCGGTTCACGCCCAGATGTCCCAACTGTCCCAAGGACCGCCTGGACTAGGACTTAGCCATTTTTCATGATTTTTTCTGGCCCGAGCTTGTTTTTTGCAATTTTTTACATTTTCTCAGAACTTGCTCTCTTCTTCTTGGACAGGGGAGTTAGAAAAAATATGAGGGGACCCTAGAAACATGACTTTTTGTCCGGACTCAATATAATTGCTTGGGACTAAAGAATTTGATGCATGTTATCAAAATTACCTTGAGGGGTGAATTTTGGATAACAATTTTGGCGACTTCAATGGGGGTCATCTCTCGCCTCATGCATGAAGAACGGCCACCGCACTTGTAGCAATCCATTGGGCATGGAGTCTGTTTGATAACCTCTCAGCTGATCTGAAATTTGAAAACTTGTGTCCTTGAGCCATTGAATCATTCGTTGAGCTGGTTTTCCTATGGCTGCAAATTCTTTTCCAGGAGCTTGATGAACTGCAAACATGCACATACTAGAAGCAATAGGACATGTGCACAAGCACTTAGGGAAATAAAAACTACTCTAACAACAGTACAATGTGCATAAGCACTTAGAGGAATGGAAATTCTAAATTAATATTTACAAGGGTGAAAATCTATCTTTCTAGTAGCAACGTTTGAGATAGATCCCATTGACCGGAATCTGCAATTCTTCACCATCCAACTTAGCCAGTCGGAAAGCATTGCTACCTTTGCATTCAATGATCATGTATGGGCCACTCCAGATGGCATCAAACTTGGAGTGCTTTCCCGAGTTTTGCACGATCAGCATCCCACTTCAGTACCAAATCTCCAGTTTGTAATATCCTGGCCTTAGCTTTCTTGTCAAAACTCTTTTTGACCAATGCTTTATCCTTTTCTATGGTCTGCATTGCGTGCTCTCTTGTCTCTTCTAATTCCATCAGCCTCGCAAACCCGATTTCCATAGGTTCAAACTCAGCTAGTTCCAATCAAGCTTCATGAGCTCCAATGCTGCAACTCAAGTGATATAGGTAGAACTGCTTCTTTCCCGTAAACAAGCTTGTATGGAGAGCTTCCTGTAGATCTCTTGGGTGTGATCCTATCAGCCCATAGGGCTGATTTGAGCTTTGCGTGCCAAGTTCTTTGGTTTTCATCCAGAGTCCTTCTGATGATTCTTAGTAGGTTCTTGTTTGTAGACTCGGCTTGGCCATTACCTTGAGGGTAATAGTTTGATGAAGTGCTGAGATACACACAATTCTTGACAGCCCATTCAGTGATCTTTGTGCCAAGGAATGCCAATGCATTGTCTGATATGATAGTGGCAGGGGCACCAAACCTCGTGACTATCCCTTCATAGAAATCTAAGATATTAGATTCATTTGCCTCCTTGAGTGCCACTGCTTCGGTCCACTTGGTGAAATAGTCTGTTGCTGTTAGAATCCACTTGTGACCTTGACTTGAATTGGGATTGATAACCCCGATGAAGTCCAATCCCCATTGCATGAATGGCTGATTTATCAAATTGACGAAGGGCAGCGCCAGCTAACCTTTCTTTTCTGCGAAGAATGCACATTTCCCGCATTTCTTGACCCATGAGTAGCAATCATCGAACACGGAGGCCAATAGTAACCAGCTTTCATGATTTTGAGAGCTGTCACTCATGCGAGCAAAGTGGCCTCCCCGCTTCCCCATCATGGAACTCGTGTAAGATCTTCTCAACTTGACCTGTTCCAATGCATCTCAATAGAACTCCATTGATGTCCCTTTTAAACAAAACTCCATCAACAAGCACATATGGAATGGCTTGTAATCTGAAGTATCTCCTCTTTGCTTTGCTCACTTCTGGAGGGCACAAGCCTGTCTGGAGGTAATGCACCAAGTCTTGAGTCCAACATGGGACGGGTGCATCATCAGCTGGTTGTTCTTGATCATTCTGTAGTAGCAAGACAACATCCTCTTCACTTTTTGACTCATCTGGTTGTTTGGAAGTGAGCTGCTCACACAAGCCTTTGCCACGAACTAGCTTGGTCACTTTGATTTCAATATCATATTCCATCACCCGAGTGATCCAACCTGCTCTCTTCTCGTTTAAATCCTTATTTAGGAGGAAGTCTTTGACACCAGCATGAGACACCATCAGTTGGATCTTATTGTTTGAGACCAAATGTCTGAACTTCTTCAAACTCCTGATAACAGAAAGGACATGCTTTTCGATGAAAGAATATTTTATTTCGTAACCTTCCAAGGTTTGACTGAAGAATGCTATGGGCTGTTCTGAACCTTCTCTATTCATCTGTGTCAAGATAGCTGAGATTGTATCTGATCCTCCAAATGCATACAACATGAAGTCCTTTGAGAAATCTGGGTTGATAAGAGTCGGAGCTTGTGATATTGCGTGCTTTATGTCTTCAAAACTCTCTTTGCCTTCTGCTGTCCATTTGAATGCCAGACTCTTCTTCAACATCATTGTTAGAGGCTTCACAAGAGTGGCAAAATTAGGCACAAATCTGCGGACAAAGTTTATCCTTCCTAAGAAGCTTTGGAGAGATTTCTTGTGGTGTGGTAATGGAAGCGTTCGGATGGCTTCAACCCTTTCAGGATCAATTGTTAGCCCTTCCCTAGAGACAATGTGACCCAACAATTTGCCTTCGTGTGCCACGAATACACATTTTTTTGGATTCAACGACACTCCGAACCTTCTACACCTCTGAAACACTTGTCTGAGGTGAAAGAGATGGTCTGCTGCATTCTTTGAGAAGACAGTGATATCATCTAGGTATACCAGCACTATATTGTTGATTAAGCCTTTGAATGCCATATCCATAGCTCACTGAAATGTTGCTCCGGCATTTGACAGTCCAAATGGCATCTTCTTGTAAGCATATGTGCCCCATTTTGTAGTGAAGGCCGTTTTGAATTGATCTTCTTCTTTCACCAATATCTGATTATAGCCTGAATATCCATCTAGCAATGAAAACCTTTCTGAACCAGCTACAACCTGCAATATTTGTTCCATTGATGGAAGCGGATAATGATCCTTGAGTGATGCTCTATTTAGATCGCGAAAGTCCACACACAATCTTATTTCTCCGTTTCTCTTTCTTACCGGCACCAAGTTTGCAACCCAACTTGAGTGTTTGATGGGGAAGATGATACTGGCCTCAATGAGCTTGCCTAACTCTTTTCTCATGAGAGGCTCGATATGAGGATTTACTGGCCTTTGCTTTTTCCTGACAGGCTTGGATTCCGGATCCAACTCAATAGTATGTTGTGCCAAATTTGGGTTGAAACCTCTTAAATCTTTGTAAGTCCAAGAAAAACATCTGGGAACTCTTGACAAAGCTGAACAAAATCAGATTTCTCTTGTGAGGTACTTACTTTGCCAATTTGCAATGTCTTGCCTTCTTCCACTAAAATAGGTTCTGAATCTTCACCTTTTACTTGAATGTTCGCTTTCTCCTTCCGGAACTGATCATTCGGGTTGAATATTGACTCCAAGGTTATGAGGCCTTTTGGTAATTTGTTAGTTCTCAGCTGCACCACTTGGTCACCATACTGCTGCTCCAACTTGTCCCGATTCTGGCGGAGAACTCAACTTCTTCTTGTAGGAAATTAACAATTTGCTGATCATTCTCAAAGACTTGCCAACTTGTGTTGTTATCTGGAACAGCTGGCCTCACAACCACTTTGATATGAGGCTGAGACTTCTCACTCTTGATACTTTCTACAACATCAAACGCAGCCCCAATTCTTTGTCGATCACATGCCGGTGGCTTCATTCTTTTTTCTTGGGATGGAAATGATGCTAAAAGCTTCAAAATCTTCAATAAGATCCCATACCCGATTTTTGTAGTTCTTCAACAGATCATTTTTGGCAGCATTTTTTCCTTTGACTTGGTTTACAATCAGCTCACTATCACCAAATACTTGTAAATTCCTGATGCCTTTCTTCCTTGCCCAGTGCAATCCATGAATTAAGGCTTCATACTCAGCTGTGTTGTTTGAACATGCAAACTGGAAACGGAAGGCTGAGTAATACCTTATACCTTGCGGTGAAATGAGCATAGCTCCTCCTCCTGCACCTTGTCTACTCCTTGACCCATCAAAGAACAATTTCCATACTTCATTCTTGTCTTTATGATCTGGCTTGGTGATGCTGGGGAGAGGTTGATTCTCTTCATGTAAACAATAGACTCCCAGCTCAGATTCTTCTATTTCTTGATAAGGATCAAAAGCATGCACCTTGCTTGCCCATTCATCAAGAGTCAAATCTGGGATGCTTCCAACCTTGGTGTCAGCTTCATCAGTGCTTGGATAATCTTCTTGATCAAACGCTGAACAGTTGGTATTGATTTGGCTTGGAGTGTAAGGCTCAATATGAAAGTTTGCAATAGGTTCAGACCTGATTGTGGCTTTGGTTCCATATCTTGTTCTGAACAACATGTGTGACCAATCCACCGAAAGATAGCCTCCAATTTTAGCAGTGAAGTCTCTTGACAAGAAAAATGCAAAGAGTGGTGGCAGATCTATGACCGACACATCTTGTAACACTATTACGTTGGGACATGCGTGTAGTGTGAGGCTCAACCTTTGATTACTCCAACCGTTGTCACTGCTGTCCCGTCTAATTGCACTACACCCTTGGAGATGGTTTCATATTGGAGTCCTAGCTGATCAGCTATCTGTTTTGGCATGACTGAGCTGCTTGCTCCCGAATCGATCATGCAATTATGCACCAACTTATCTCCTACGATCAATGAAACATAAAATGGAGGGGGCTTCAACATTTTACCTTGCTGTCCTCCATGATTTCCTTCAGGCTGGGCAGCATTTGTGAGTACCTTCTCTTGCATCTGGACCTGTTGATTTGAAGTTGACCAGTCTTTCATGGCAGCTTGTAGCAGATCTCTCTGTCCTGGGATAGATAGTGATTCCCACATGGATATGTTTACATTTGTCTTCTTCATCTGATCAATGATACTGAATGGAGATGAAGTATCCCTCTGCTTTCCCTTGGCCTGCACATTCATTCCTTGCAAATGAGCGGCAGCAGCTGGCATCTGAGTTGGTTTAGGAGCTGGTTTGGATGCTCCTTGTATGTTTGGAACTACAGTTTGCTTGCCAGCGGCTTGTGGAGTGGTAGAAGGTTGTGGATTACTCGAAGCCAATGGCTGCTCTTCACCCAAATTTCTCCTCTTTGACCTTGTGTTGGCTGCAACACTTTGAGAGGGTATTTGATTCATACCACAGAAATCTTCAGCCTGCCAATTGACAAGAGTAGTTTCATTCGGAGATGTTCCTTGCTGAGGTGTTTCCTGTTGCTGATCTCCTTCGTGGCTGGACTCTTGCAGCCCACCAATGGTTTGCACCATAAGAGCCTGATTTAATGCACCGTTAAAGCACATTGATTGGTTATGTGGCTGACTGCACGGGAAACACCAATCATATTCTTGGGCCATGTTATTTTGGACTGGCACCAAAGCTCTGGATGCAGATGTAGCATTGGGATTATAGGGCTGAAATGGTCTATTAGCGGGAGGCCTTACTTGGCTTTGATTTTGATTTGCAGCCTGAGTTGGTGACTTATTTTGTTGGTATGGGGGCCTAGCCTGGTACTACGCTTGAGGCTGATATGGTCTAGCACTTCGAGCTTGCTGTCTTTTGATAGTAACCAGCTCATTTCCCAAATTTTGCAATTGTTTCATGACCTCTTGGAGTTCGTTTGAAGCACTAGAGGATGAAGTAGAAGTCTCATTTGAACTTTGATTTCTAGGGGTGGGAATAGGAGCCAAAGTGGGTGCTTGACTAGTGCTTGGATTTTCTAAGTTCGGATACAAGGGCATGGGAGGCCTAGGAGCTAGCTTACCAGCTTGAATAAGACAGTTTTCAGCCCTAATGGCAATGCTATAAGCAGCAGGTAAGGTTGTGCCTCCCATAGATTGAATTAACATAGAAATATCGGAATTCAAAGCTTTAAGGTAATATAGAAAAGCACCTTCTGCAGTTGGCCTGACTGCCACCGGAATCCTATCCCAAGACCTTTGAAATCTGAAGTTGAAGTCGGTCAGCTGCTCGTTGGGGGATCTCTTGATAGTTGTCAATTGTTCTAGTAGAGACAAGTTGTCTCCCTTCTCTCCAAACTGCTCATGGAGAACTATGCATAACTGATTCCAATTCGTGATAGAACCAGCTTCAAGGCTCCTGAACCATTGCAATGCCTTCCCTTTGAATGATGATGCCAGCAGTTTGACGGCCACATCCATTTCGTTTATCTCATGGATTGCACAGACGTTAGCAATGTCTTTGACATGATCACCAGGAGTGGTATGATTTTCTCCAGTGAAAAATGGAATGTTCTTCAATGCTGCAATTGGAACTGGATTCTATGCATTGAGGGCAAGTGGGCTGCTGCCAGTGAAATTGACAAAGGGATTTAGTGGTTGTGCCATTTTGATTGGCCTGAGAACCCTTGTTGATGCGAGAAAAGGTCTACTAGGTGGAGGTGTAGACAAAGTTCTATTAGGTGGAGACGCAGATCTTTGAGCTCTTCTTCCCCTTCTTTCTCTGCCTGGAGATAGGTGTAGATAAACAAACAGTCCTTCCTCCCTAGTTCTTGATCTGGTCTGTATTCTTCTCATAAATTCACCAGGCTTGGACTGCAGAAACCAACGGATTATGCCTCTTTGGGAGTCGCCAGATGTGTGATTTTAAAGCTTCTTCAAAGCTGGAACTCACAACAAGTGCACATCAATCTTGTTGCAATGAAAGTGAAGACCTCTAAGGTCCCACTGGCGCAGCTGCGAATGTTATCACCGAATCCAATCACACTTTGGATGCTTAGAGTGATCAAACTAGAAATCGATCAACATCCGGGGGTGCCGTGATTCGGTGATAACAGCCTCCCATAATCACCGATGGAAATATTCCGCTTCATCGAAACTCAAGGCATCAAAACTCTCTAACTTTATCGCAAGGGCATTCATACCATTCAGGAGTTGGTTACCCGCAGAGACTAGATTTCTTGGCCCGAGCTCAAGACAAAGTTCAATCTTGTTGATTCGCACCTCCTGTCTTTTGCAGAATTTAGGAGCTCCTACCGGATGTTATGCTTCACAAGTTGGTACTTAAATCCCTAACCACTTGGTGGCACAAATTGGCAGTGGAATCAAGAAATTGCTTTCTTGTGCTATAACATCGGAGCTATCTATTAGCTTTTGATCCCATTCTCACCCGCCATTAACAAGCTCGATGCTTGATGAGGATTACAATCCGCGCATTGTACTTGGCTTTGCCAGCTTTCCCGTACCTGGAATTCTCTTCTTGACCCAAAGTTAATCTTTTTTTTTTGGTGTTTGGTCTAACAAGGTTTGCCTGTGGGATAACGACTTAGTCATATTGGCATCCCTAATCCTAAATGCCCTTTTTGTTCTTTCCTAAGTCGTTTAAATACCTTTTTTGTCTTTTCCCGTGCTCGATGATATGGACTTGGATCCACTCTTTATTTCAGCCCTACCACCCTGAATTCTTTCATTGGCATCTGGCCTTGTTTTGTGATTTTAGCCTTGACCTCATTCTATTTATACTATGTGGAAATTGTTTTGTTTCTATATTTTGTTTCATATCTGGAAAGCTCACAATGCTTTAATTTTCAAGCATGATCAATCTGTTACTGTTTTTTCCACTAATGACAAAGTGGTCATTTTGTCTACTGTGTGCATAAATATTCAAGCTCAAGTTGCTAAGGTTGCCTTGGAGTTTGTTTATCTACAGGAGCTTCCGGACCACTAGGGGAGTGTGCCCTGCACTATGAGTCGGATCTTGCCGATCCTCTATTGCCACCACCTCGACCATTTCCGCCTCGATGGCCGCCACCCACTTGGACCACGCCGTAGAAGCCGCCTCGTAGCCAGCGTTACCGCCTCGCCTCCTGGGCCCGCTAGCCCCATCCTGCGCTCCGGGACCTAGGCTGGAGCCTACCTTCGAGGGGAAAGGAATTGCTAGTTCTCTCGTAGTGGGGATCTCCACCACCGGGCTTATAGACGATTGTCAGATCGCCTCCCCCTAGATGGGGAATTATGGTTCTACTTCAGATGTAGTTTCCCGAGCGGGATGGTGACAGTGTCTACCCTTCCTTGGTTGAGCCAAATAGTGGGGCATTTATCCCTCCCCGAGATGATCCCCTCCCCTCCCCCTCCCGATCTTTGTGGCATGTGCTTGATAGTGGCTTGTTTGGTTGTTCGTCTGTATTTTCTGCTTGCCCTCTAGGTGTTTTGATGTTGCCCACACGGCGTTTTCTGTTTTGTTGGTGCCCTTGTAACATTTTGTGGGACCGTGAGTATTCCGGTCGTCCCCTTACTATGTAACTCTCTTTATTTTTTCAATTAATATAAAAATTAGTTCTAATAGTAAAATATTATTTATGTACTTGCTGGTACCCAAAATGGTTTTTGTTCATTTTGAGGCTCTATAGTTAAAATTTTTAAACTTAGACGTTTTTACTAATGATATACATGCGTTTTTGGGCACCATTGCTATTAAATCTCATAAAAATGCTTACCCTTTTCTTCTCTGCATACATACAAGCCAAATTCAAAAGAAATTACAATATTTTAATGGATCGTTTCCTCAAAAATTCAAATGATGCTTGAATCCCTTTATTTCTCATTGTTGCGAACCTATCAAATTTAACTTAGAATATGAATTTGTTTCTAGAGATAGGAATCCTTTGCTTGGCCATTTTTCATGAATTTCACTAACTTCCACTAATGGGAAACGTGTGCACTTTATTGGTCTTCCCATACGTGGGAAGGATTTTAACTTAGCTTGTGAGCTCATAGTTTTGCAGAGCACTCGATAGATTATGCATGGAAGCCATTAACATAACCATATGCGGGACTATTTTTAGGATTTGGTTTTTAATGGAACCAAATACCAACAAGTGATACCCATTAATATGTCCTCAAATCTTCTAAATGCCCATGGAGGACACTTGGCGGTGTTGGTAAACAAAATAATATCAGTACCTTGGGTTTTATATTTGCACCGATGGCGTATGTGTGGTGTTGATCAACACTTGGGGTAGTTTCAAACCTTTGGCTTTATTTATTATGTGGAATGAGAAAATTATGATGTGAGACAAATGAAACAAATTGGTGCAATCTAAGTCTCCCATAGGGTTTTATACTGGGTAAAATTTTACTTTTTGAGGCAATAAAAAAACAAAGCATGGGAATGCCAAATTGAATATCTCATAAGTAAATGATCATTATAAAGCCTATTCTTCCCATCCTCTTTGATTTTCATGCAAAGTTTTGGAACAGTTAGTGATGGAACCAATTGAGTTGGCTGATTTGGATACCCATGGAAAAATGGGATAGTGTCAAGTTGTCTAGTGATATATTTTTGAAGAGACGATAATTGGAACATAAATATCTTGGAAAATATTGAGAAAATGTTAATGGAGAAGTGTGTAAATATAGATATGGTTTTTCAGGAATAAATTTTGATTGGGACATCCATTCGTACATTCTGGTACCATTGGGAAGCTTGTTCAGAGAGATTTGTAACGATACTATTTTGAGAGAAACTCATAAGAAATCGACGAATAGTTTATGATAGAGTCTCTGGGTTCCTCTCACCGTATAATGAAATCAAATAGAGCTCTCAGATTAATGCAACATGGAATTTTCATCCATTCTCCCAATCTCAAGGGTGTGCATGTGATTTCCTTATGGATATCCATTTACACTTTTTCATGGATTGCTTTTATCTCATAATTTTCTTACGTATAGGTAATACTTGTGTTTCTTTCCATTTTTATTTGATAAAAGTGACTCGGGAATGCTCCTTCCTCTTCATTCATTGGTGGGTGGATTGATCTCTCTCGGTGTTAAAAAATGGGCACTTTTTATCGTATGATTTCTCATGGTGAATGTTTAGAGTACCTCCATTTTCCATTTTTGCGATGGGAATTGTTATAAGTTAGAGGAGAAATCCTTCTTCCAAGTCTTTTGGCTCATATAACTTTTTTCCCCTAATTAAGCATTCAATTTCCTAGCTTTATAAAAAAATTAGTGGCAACCTTTTCTATTTCAAAGAAAAATTATCATGGGATTTTGAATGAGTTGTAGATTTTTTAAAAGTATTGAATGAGGAAAAAACATGTTGTGTAGGAATCTATAAATGTTGTTTTATAATATCTTTGAATGATCTCACTTCTCTTTATTTTCTACAAACTATTTCAATATCTATGTTTTGTTATTTTGTGGTATGTTGTTCGGTGAATAATGAAGGGCATGTGTAAGGTAATCTCATTATGTGTTTCAATTATGATGTAGTGTGTATTAATTATGTAAATTTTCATCCTCTATTAGATGTTATTAGCTCATTATTATTTGAATTCTAGACTCTTTACGCAATGTATTCTAAGAATTGGTCATGGTTAATTTACCACTCTTTTTAACTATATTTTATCAAACAATTTACCTCACTAAAATCTCTATATAAATTTGCAAAATCTTTTCAAAGTTTCAACTTGTTATAATGTGGGATTTAGGTTTATAATGTTTTCTATGTTCATTTTTCTTTTCTTGAGAGAATTAACTTATAAATCATGTATATTTGATCCAGGATTTTTCAGTTGTTGCAATTTCCGTAAATATCCCTAAACTATTGCAAGATTGAGAGAATCTTGAGGGCTTTCCGTCGACAGTGGAACTCGAAAACGGAGATCGTATGCGTAAATTATCACTTTGTCAAAGTTTGGTGTTGAAATTGGTCAACGATCCAATTTGGACATGACACGTGGTAGTTTTGGCAAAAGGTGAAAAGGTTAAAATTTGG